>JAJOOR010017666.1:0-25165 GCA_036250505.1 Solanum acaule
ATACATATTTCGTATACACATATTGTATACATAAGAGGGGGAACTTTTCATTAAAGAGGGATACACTTTATTGACCAAAAGTTTCTTACATTTTATATATTGTTTCTACTTTTTCATACATTATCTTTACACTTGTGCATATATTATTTATTATATTTAACTTTATAAATAATATTTACATTGTTACTATATGTCCTTATTTTCCTTACAAATATGTGTACACTTTATTTTATTTTTTGTACCAACCTCATCATAACGCCTCACATATCTTGTTAACTACATATTTTTGTTAAACATTGTCATATACATTTTTTTACACATTTGCAAGTGCTATACTTTGACCAATGAAAAAATCTCTCCGTCGGTTTTGGAGCCTCCCCAATATTAATGACGAAAATTTAGTTTATGTTTATATTCTTTGTTTTTTTAAAAAAATTGGCCGATGAAGAAAATTACCGTCGATTTCCAAGTCCTCCCATATTAATAAGGCGTGTTTTTATTTTTAAATTGTTATTTGAGTTATTCATTTTTATTCATATTTATTTATTATTAACACTTTTACTAAGTGTGTTTATAGGTACCCCTGAGTTGCTTCCCATTGAAGCTATTCAAAAATAATTTGAATTTTATTTTCTATTCATTATTGTATATATTATTGGCGTTAGACAAACTTAGGCCATTTATTATATTATTATTTTATTTTATTACTTGTGTATATCACTTGTATATTTATTTTTATCTCCTCAATTTGAAATATGAATTCACTCGGGACCCACAGTTGTGAATTTCGAAGGATGCCTAACACTTTTCCTTCGGAATAACTTGAACCCCTTACCTAGAATTTAATGGTTTCATAGATCACTTAATTAGTTTCCTAGTTTTTCCTAAAATTAGGTGGCGACTCCTTTAAAACCTTTTTTTCTTAATATTCTTTTAAAATTAAATTAATTTATTATTTTTTAAGTCACTGCGATATTTCTCCTTATTTGAATAAAGTAGGGATGTAAACAGAATGGCGACTCTACTGGGGATATAAAAGTTCTAAGCATTACGAGCTCATTTTTTTTGAATTGAGGAGATTTTTCTTTTATTGTGTTATATTTTGTATCTTGTATATTTTTGTTTGATTATTTGTATATTGTCTTGTTATTTATTTATTATTTGTTTGATTGTATATATATATTGGCATTGCATCATGACATAATTTTCGTCATTTGGCCTTTTTATTTTTTACTTAAAGGACGATTATTTGGGTTGCAGTCGTTCATTATCCAAATTATTTATCGGGGTATCCTGACAAATGTAGTTGGCCACTGGATGGTCAATGGTCATTAACTTTCCCAGCCAAGGTTGTCCACTCGGTTCACCGATCCACTTTAAATAAAGTCCATGCTTAGTCAACTAGAGTAGAGCGAAACAAGAATCATTTGATTTAGCGCATTGACCTAAAATAACTCAAACACCCAAGGCGTGTTGGGTCCATTAGAAAGATCAACTTGAGTCCAAAATGGCCTCCAGCCTAAATGGACGATCATAATTGTGTGTTTAAATTTAATAGATGTATACGTTGTTTGACAAAAAATTGTCCATCAGGGTTAGGGTTTATTTTAATAGATTACACAAGCTACCATTCCATCCAAAAGGTGTTGACATTCAGAGATGACAAGAAGTTCAAGAGGAAGTAACTTCCACAAAGGCTTATTTTAGGATGGTATTCCTATGCGGGACTGATTATTTGTATCTTTTTTTTCCCTTATTTTGTAATCCTATTTGATTTATTCATAAAATTTGTACTAAGTATTTTGGGTACAATGTAATGTTGTCAACTGGCGTAATACATCCTTCAGATCGGTAGGCCTACCCTTAGCACCAAAGGGTCACATATTTGTATAAGATGCGCAACAACTGTTTATATGTTATGTGATATAATTGAGTTTGTCCTTAATTAAAACAATATTTATGTGTTTTAATTCATTCTTTGTGTGATATTTTGCATTATCCATTATGAACACGAACTAACACTCTTACCTTTTAAGTTTTCTTATTTTTAAATGAAAGGTTGATTTATGTCAGAATTTGCAAATCATTATTCGCTCGGATTTGTAAGAGACAAGAGGATTTGCGAAATTCAAGTTTTTGTATATCACAAAACATTAATATCAAGTCAAAAAGATAAATCAGGGGAGTCTTTTATTATGAGGTCGCACTCATCTATTTTTTGTTATGTATTTTACATATTAGCTTTGCTTTCACTCATTTCTCAATATTTTTGCAGGGAAATCGTCCCCGACAACAGTCGGGGATGGTGACAACAATTTGTGAATAATTAGGAGAACAAACAGTTCTAAGAGAGATTCAAAAAGAATACAACAATAAGTGATTCCTGTATAAGTTGGAAGGCCACATTCAACCGACAATGCAAAGATCGACAATTAAGAGGATACAAAATATATTGGTGCAAATAGTCAAAAGACACTTTTTTATTATAGATTTTAGTGGCACTAGACCTACGAGGAATTGCTTCGAGTTTGTTTAAATCTTTAAATTATTTCATGTCTTATCTGCACGAGCTACGCGAACCTGATTCTCATTTCGGTGAGAAACGTAGGCAACCCTTCTTGGGTTCGGTATTCATTCTTTTAAATTCCAAAAAAAATAAAATCAAATAGTTTGTGCATAATTTCAAAACCATATTTGTACGAACTACGCGAACCTGATTCTCATTTTGGTGAGATACGTAGGCAACCCTTCTTGGATTCGGTATTCATTCTTTTATATTTCAAAATTTTTTTTTTAAAAAAAATCAAATAGTTTGTGCATATTTTCAAAACCATAACTGAACGAACTATGCGTACCTGATTCTTAAATTATTGAGATATGTAGGCAGTCCTTCTTAAGTTCGGTATTCATTCTTTCAAATTTCAAAAATAAAGTAAAATACTTTGTGTATATCTTTAGAACCATATTGGCATGAATTACGCACACATGATTCACATCTCGATGAGATATGTAGGTAGCCCTTCTTGGGTTCGAAATTCATTCTTTCAAAAAACAAACATTGTGTACATATTAAAAGAGTCATGTCTTCAGCTCAAATGGATCAATGCAGTTAGGAGCATGTAAAATTATTTGATATGGTGGATAGGACTAGCTTTGTGGTAAACTATAGACTCTTTTGGTACCTCTCATTTGTACTTTTGTGATGCTTGAAAATTCTTTTGCAGACATTTAAGATAAGAATAAAACCAACCTCATGGTTTCATGTGCATGGTGTGGAGAGCGTTTAGATCAAAATTCAATTGCATTGCACTGTTGATCTAGAACTTGACCTGAATGTTTTTCTAGGCGAAATTCTGAGTAATGTTTGGTTTTGGAAATGATTGTAGGCATTTCTTGACCCGATTGTGCTTTTCAAAGCCTACCAAATGACATTAATCCCTAGATTTCCCTCATTTTGAGTCTGAAGCCTTTTTTTGGACAACCACATCTTAGCTATTACCCTTTTGAGTGCTGACATGCACTATCCCTCTCTTGGTCCAACCTTCTTGAGCGCACCAAAGATGTGCAAATTATAAGAGAAAATCAGAGTTTGAAGCTGCCAAAGTCAAAGGTTATTGAGTCTTCCAAAGTCAAGGAAGCAAAAATGACTTCTAGAGAAAGAAAAACAAAGAAAGAAAGAAAAAAGATTGAAAGAAATAACGACAGAAAAAACACCCCACAAAGTCAATGAAAGACGAGAAGGAAAACACTCCAACAAAAAAGGAGAAAACTTCAAAAGAAAGTAGTGGAAAAAGGGAAAAACCCAAACAAATAAGGATTCAAAAGAAGACGAAAAAAAGGTGAAAAAAGGAAAAGCTTAAAGAAATAAAGATTCAAAAGAAGTTGAAACAAAATAGGGACAACAAAGAGGATCAGACGCCAAAGGCGTATCAATCATCAAAACCACGAATTTAGTGTGGCGCTCAAGAAGGAACTAAGTCACTCTTATCCCAAATATATATCATACCCATCCCTAAGCCTACGTTACAAGCCAATGACAAGCCCTACATCATATCATTCCAAATGTTCTCACATTAGTGAAGATTTACATAAGGGTCAAGCATATGGTATCACAATTGCATGAACTAAACATTCTTGTAAATGTGAGTGCACTTTGAAAAATGTTCTCAAATCAAACGCTTCAAATAAGTGTGAAGTAGGACTTTTTGTTGTTGTGAGGGCAATTGAAACATGAGGATTGGTACAATTCAAAACCTTTATTTGAAGCAAGATGAACAAATCGTGTGATGTTTGAGGTAACACTTGAAGCTATAAGAGTTACCTTGAATTCAATCTTAGTTAGAAAAAGAAAAAAAACATTTGCATGCAATCCTGATTCTTGGTACCAATTGTAGTCAAGATTTGAAAGTCTATTCACATTCTTTATTCTTCAAAAACAAAAAGAATTGAGCAACTACCCACCCTATAATATTTTTCAAAACATTTTTTTTAGATTCTTTCCTTAAAAAAATGAATTTGCATTCCCTTTTTGGTTTGTTCACTGTAAAAAGTGACATTAGGCTAATCTCGTTAGTGTGAGACGCCTATTTTATTTCATTGGGTTGTCCGTAAAAAAAATGTGATATATCTTGTCTTTAGGCTTTGAATATTGCAGGAAATAATTTTTTTTTTATTCCATCATGTTCATATTGTACATTTTCTACTGACGATCTTGTCTCACATTCTTTGCAGTAATCATCATCTACATTATTAGAACTACATTTTACCTGATTCCTGGCTCAACAGGTTATATAGGCGCCACAATAAAGGTGCTATCTCCGGCAAGTCAAGATTAGAGATCATTTTGAGATTTGCCAAGAGTTCTAACTGGGACATAATTTTTGGAAAGGCCTCAAAATTTCCAACAAGCATCGCTCGAAGTTCATAGTCAACTTCAAATGATCTCCAGCATCACCATAATGGAGCAAAATAAATTCAGGATGCGAGCCACCGGTACCTCGTACAAATTCCCCAATAAGAACTGATCCAACACAAAGTGTTCCAGAAAAAAATGATGATTGCTCACTTGTGTCGAAAATGATCAGGCACTTTTGGACAGATGAAAGTATCAAGATGATGACATTTTCAAGATACATGATCCATCCACATCATTACAGTCAGCAATCATCGAGTCATTCATCATTTATATTTTTTCATTAGTCGAGAAGGCCATTGCATTTAAGTCGCATTTATTAAGAGGTAAAGAATGTGCACCCTATCTATTCCAAGTTCAAGTCGAAGGAGACTGCGTCGAAATATATTGTTAAGTCACATCTATTCGGAGGTGAAGGATGTGCACCCTATCTATTCCACATTCAAGTCAGAGGAAACTTGCGTTGAAAGATATTGTTAAGTCAAATCTATTCGGAGGTGAAGGATGTGCACCCTATCTAGTCCACGTTCAAGTCGGAGGAGACTGCGTTGAAAGATATTGTTAAGTCATATCTATTCGGAGGTGAATGATGTGCACCCTATCTATTCCACGTTCAAGTTGGAGGAAACTTGCATTTAAAGATATTGTTAAGTCACATCTATTCAGAGGTGAAGGATGTGCACCCTATCTGTTCTACGTTCAAGTTGAAGGAAACTTGCCTCAAAAGATATTGTTAAATCACATCCATTTGGAGGTGAAGGATGTCCACCCAATCTGTTCTACATTCAAGTTGGAGGAAACTTGCGTCGAAAGATATTATTAAGTCAAATCTATTTGGAGGTGAAGGATGTGCACCCTATCTATTCCACGTTCAAGTCAGAGGAGACTGCGTCGAAAGATACTGTTAAGTCAAATCTATTCAGTGGTGAAGGATGTGCACCTTATATTCCATGTTCAAGTCGGAGGAGACTGCGTCGAAAGATATTGTTAAGTCATATCTACTCGGAGGTGAAGGATGTGCACCCTATCTATTCCACGTTCAAGTTCAAGTCAGAGGAAACTTGCATTGAAAGATATTGTTAAGTCATATCTATTAGGAGGTGAAGGATGTTCACCCTATCTATTCCGCGTTCAAGTCCGAGGAGACTCCGTCGAAAGATATTGTTAAGTCACATCTATTAGGAGGTGAAGGAAGTGCACCCTGTCTATTCCAGGTTCAAGTCGAAGGAAACTTGCATTTAAAGATATTGTTAAGTCACATCTATTCGGAGGTGAAGGATGTACACCCTATCTATTCCAAGTTCAAGTCAGAGGAAACTTGTGTCGAAAGATATTGTTAAGTCACATCTATTCGGAGGTGAAGGATGTGCACCTTATCTATTCCACATTCAAGTTGGAGGAAACTTGCGTGAAAAGATATTGTTAAGTCGCATCTATTCGGAGGTGAAGGAGTTGCACCCTATATATTCCACGTTCAAGTCGGAGGAAACTTGCATCGAAAGATATTGTTAAGTCATTTCTATTCGGAGGTGAAGGATGTGCACCATATATATTTCACGTTCAAGTCGAAGGAAACCTGCATCGAAAGATATTTTTAAGTCACATATATTCGGAGGTAAAGGAAGTGCACCCTATACATTCCACGTTCAAATTGGAGGAAACTTGTGTCGAAAGATATTTTTTAAGTCGCATCTATTCGGAGATGAAGGATGTGCTTCCTATCTATTCCGTGTTCAAGTCAGAGGATATTGCGTTGAAAGATATTGTTAAGTCACGTCTATTCAAACGTGAAGGAAGTGCACCTTATCTATTCCACGTTCAAGTCGGAGGAGACTGCGTCGAAAGATATTGTTAAGTTGTATCCATTAGGAGGTGAAATATGTGAACCCCATCCATCACATTGAAGGATTTTTATATTCCATTACCAAAAGTGGTAGTGTTCACATACATTCATATCCTACCGATGGATCATTTTCATTCGTCTTACCGGTGGATTATCTACAATCGTTTCCTACTAATGGAGCAACTTCATTTGCATCCTACTAGTGAATCATTTTATTTCGTCCTACCAATGAACATGAATATATGTCCTATCGATGAATCATCTTCATTCATCGTATTCTAATGGATGCTACCTTTTTCTTTAATTTTGTCTCTACTACTAAGTTATATCTTTGTTTTTTCGAACATCCAAGAGGATGCATTCTCAATTAAGCCATAGTGTGGACTACGTCAACAAGGACGCAACACAATGTGTTACATTTTGGAAGCAAGTTAAGGATCGAATTTCACCACCTTCAAACAACACTTTTATATGAAGGTCATGTGTTCGGCCAAAATCGGATTTGTCAATTTTCTTTGTCCATGATTTCTTTCTTCAATCATATCCAACGAAAGGGACAATTGTTGACACCCAATTTTGACCTAACATTTTAAATATTTATAACTTTTAAGTTTTGTTCATTCAATAATTAAAATGTATGTATTATAATTTTTATTAAGTTTATCGATATTTATCCTTATTTCTCAAATTTTATGATCTATTAATTAATTTTGATTACACTATCACAGTCGGTTGAATATGTTTAGTTAACCAATAACTTTGGGCCACAATCTTGAGTCCTTGATTTGAGCCCATTATATTATATAAATTTAATTTATTTTCTATATAAGTATTGTTTAACCACAAAAAATGGTGAGGCGAATTTTTATTTTTTTATATGTGTGGTGCAAGATTGGTAAAAGAGCAATAATTTAATCAAATCAAGATCTTGTCACCTTTTAAAAAGTAGACATTTGAGGTGATAGGTTGAGGGTTTTATCTTATAGTCAAATTTGTTTTGATATATTTTGGTTAAAAGGTTGTGAAATCATTTGGCTAAAAGCCTAAGGACTAAAATATGTTTTAAGGGGATAAAGAGAGGGGGTTAATTAGTTTTTGGGCAGATGAGTGGGTTGTAGATTATTATAAAAGGAGGAGGGGTCTCTCATTTTTAACACACGTTTACACACTATCTCACATACATTTCTTTTCTTCTCTCTTTACTTTCATTTTTTTTTCCATAGAAAGACTAGCAAGACTAGCCTCATTTTCCTCTTTGCATATTTATTTATATATTTTTGTTTGTTGTAAAATGGATGTCCACACAATATACTTTGTGTCCAAGTAAACTTTGTCGCCAAGTAAAGTAACTTTGTGGCCAAGTTACTTTGTGCTTAAGTTTTATGATTTATATATATATCCCCTCTTGTAATATGAAAGAAGAACAAGAAGTAATAACATTCAATAATAAAGGAAAGTTACTATTACTTTGCCTCGCTCTATCTCTACTCTTCTTAATTTCAATTTATTATCTTTATTTTATAACACGTTATCAGCACGACTCTGTGACCTATCTCAAAATATACATGAGATGAGTAGCAAAATTAGAGAGATCTTTTAGTATGGTAAGTATCGGGTATGTATTTTACCAATCATTTAATTATGAGCAAATTTTATGTCAAATATCACCTTCCCGTATCTCTTTTTTTGAATCTAACATTTATTTGATAACAAGAGTTCTTAAAAATTTGTTTGGAACTTATTAGTACTTTACAAAAGATGTTTATGTTTGCATTACTGTCGGTGTAGTTGTTATATCTTAGTGTAAATAAATCTTTGTATGAATGAACTTTGATTTCGGTGAATTTTAATATATATAATTAACTGAAATAAGCTTTTTAGTTAGCAATAGATATGACATATTCACTTTCAAATATTTACTTTCACTCTCTTTAAAGGTATATTTCCTCTTTATGCTTTATTTTGGCTCAACTAAACAAAATTAATAATAGTAATAACAATAAAATTATTTTATTATTTGATCTTTGATTCTCACTTTAATTAATCCACAGAAAGATAAAGTGAGATTATTGACATGTTATGTGAAAATATGGGAATATATATGTATTGTTATTATAAAATATTCATCTACACATGTTTAAAATTTCATTTCTAACATGAAGGCATCATTTCACTAATTCGAAAATAGTTCAACACCTTAGAGAAATTTCATTTCATTTGTCACTATGTTTCAGAAAGGATTAGCATATTGAGTTTTCTTTCCATTAGAAATATGCATTTGAATGATTTCTAATCTTGAAAAGTTAGAAGGAGTTTGTTATTTTGAATTATTATGTCAATTTTTAATTAATACTCTTTACAATTCCAAATGAGGTTGGATATATCATGAATCATAAAATAAGAAAAAATATATATGATGGACCAAATAATTATCCTCACAAGTTGAATTTGATTTGAGATATCATTTTATTTATTGTGATTATTAGTGTTTACCTCTAGTTGCTTTATCTATGAATTACAATTGAAGAAAGAAATTTTCTTAACTAGCAACAAATGAAGTCAATGTTGAGAATTAATTTGTTGATCTTTCATTAAGTGAATTATTCATAAAACTTTTAAGTTGAAAATAATATTCAAAGCCACCTATGAGGATCAACTTTGTTTCGGTAATAATTTGTATATGATCTTTTGAAGTGTTATTATGACTAAATTTATTTGTGCTATTAATAGCAAAGTGACAATATGTTAAAGGCTCAAGGATGAATTTTATTTTGAACTACATATAATGTCATTTATTGAGGTAAGACGGTGGATTCAAATTTTATCGCACCAAAAAGCTAAGACATCGATTGAAAACTCGATGCACCATGATGATAAGATTTTGAGTTCAAATCCCATCATATTTCGGCCTAACACGCCTTTATATGGATAAGACATTGGGTTAAAGTCCCAATGCAATATATTGATGACTGAGCAAATCGATATGCTCTTGATAAAAATATATGTGAAGCTTGTCCCATTGAATATGCTTCATTCTTTGAAGCAAATGTGATAGCAATATATTAAAAGTATGAAAGATGACAAGATAATTTGATGATTAAACATATGGATATGGACGTGAAGGGACAAAATTATAATAGTCATCATTGTGATAATTATAAAAGAAAGAACATTATGAGTTCTCAAAATGATCTTTTAGAGAGTGAAGCTAATTTTTGTCATCAAAATGGTATGAAAGGTCATTAGAAACATGTTTTTTTATGAGACCTAATAATTTTGATAAGTTTATAAATCCTCCATCAAAGAAAAGGAATAAAAAGTGGTGATACACTTGACTTTCGAAAGTGATGTCGAGGTATGTGTATGTCATATGAATATGATAAATTTCAAAGCATGACAATGAACTTCTAATGAAAAATAATAATAATAATAATAATAATAATAATAATAATAATAATAATAATAATAATAATAATAATGAAGCATGTGTATATGATTATAGTCAATTCCTTGAAGAGAATGTGACTTGTGATAAGTATCATAAAAAGTTGACCATTCTTGAAAGTGAATGTGTCAAGAGATGATGAAAATTGTAAATAAGGACATACTCATGGATAATTTAATAATTACCACAACTCACCCCTAAGGGAGGTTAGAGAGAAATAAAGAAAATTTATTTTGGTATAAAAGATCATTGGTCAAGTACTTTTAGTACATCACAAACATTATGGTATGTTTTATTATGAACTACCAAAAGGGCAAAAGAAGAAAAAAAAATTGCCAAAAAAAAGATCGGCATTGGTTATGTATCTCTGTACACCTAAAAAATAATAATTTGTCAGATTTAAATAAAAAGGGAGGAGATACTAATGACAAAAGTAAAATAAAAAAATAAGTTTTGCTTGTAATGATTTTGACCATGACAATAATGAAATAATTTTTTCCTTGAAAGAGATGTTTACCACACAAACAATGTTATGTAGTATGTGGTGGTATCCAATCAGGGGCGGATCTATTAAGACCAGTGGGGGTGCCACGCCACCCACAAGTTTCGACCGAAACTCTATTTATATATAGGTATTTATATACACCATATGTATAAATAATAAACGTGCCACCCAGTAAACAAAAGTATTCTCTGGTGCCAGTGGTAGGGGATTTGATTTTTGTGTCTAAGTTCGCGGGATCAAACCCCACTAATAGCTTTTTGTTTTAATTTTTTTTCAACTGCACGCAATCTTTTTTTTTTCTTTTTTTTTAACTGCAGTGTTTCTTTTTTAACCTACAAGGTACATTCTCTTTTGTTTTTTTGCTTTTTTTTTACTTGTTAACTTATTATTATTAAGTATTAATCAATAATTTTTTTTAACTAATTTAATTTAACTTTTTGACTTTCATTTTATTTGATTAAACATAAATATTACTTTTTTCTCTTCACCATTGAAACCTTGGTTGTTCCTTTAAACTTTTCAACAACAAAAATCTGCCATTAATCAAAGCTTCAGCCTTCAGCCTTCAGTCCGTCGCCCAATCCTGCTCACCCATCCGTCCATAAGACGAACAATTATATTTGAATCTAAAGTTGATTTAATCTGAGTCTACTGATCATTAGAGGTGAATTCAAAATTTGAAGATTTTGGTGCATCAATACTTCTTAATTTAGTTAGTTAGCGAAACTTTTACTACAATTAACGAATAATGTAGTATTTGCTTGGTCACTAATGACTCAAATATGAGCTCTAAGCTAAATTTAAAATAAAAATAATGAAATAGGGTTCTAGCTAGATTTGAACTGTATTCTCGCAAGTGGTTCCTCTGGCTTGTACCAACTACACAAGGGTACCCCTATGCTTCTTATAGGTGCACCGTTGATTATACGTTTTTCAAGCACGTTTTTTCAAAGTTAACGCGTGCACCCCTATCAAATCATGTGGGTCCGCCTCTGCTTGGCACCCAGTGACTCGAAATCCTAGATCCGCCTCTGTATCCAATGTTAATTGTTAGCTTTAGTGAGCTACTGTGCTATTACCCAAATAAATGAAATTGCTCATGATATTGAAATTGTAGTAAGTCTCGAAAGAAACTTTTTAAGTTTCAAATTTCAAGTCAAAGAAAAAAATAATATCGAGACAATAAAACATGAAAAGATTTAAGATCTTCATATTACTACAATCAAAGTGGGTTATAAATATTTACGTGAAAGATTACCCATATTAGCATATTGTTTGTGGTAACTAAGTATGGGCATGATGATGGAATCACATTCAAATTAAACTAGAAGTTTATTGAAATAAATATCAGTTGGCATATGACCGGTTGATGACCATCCCGGTGCAAATATGAAACGAAAATAAATGAGAATTCATGTGGTTATTTATATTGAAGAAATAATAAATTCTTCAAGAATTCTCTTGTATTGTTTGTTCTCATAATAAAATTATCTTTGTACCAGCTAAGGTTGAGATTGTATCTCCCAAAACTTTGAAATGTATAAAAAGGTGAATATGGGCCCGTTCACCCGCCATGTGGACCATTTACTATTATATAGATGCATCTATGTATGGTCACATGTGCTTCATTATCAACTTGCAATTTGATTTTTGCAAAGGTTGTTTGCTCAAATTGATAAATCAAGAGCACATTTCAAATTATAAAATTTTATTGATAATTTTGGTATATATCCAAGTGGTTTAAGCATAAATTATATGCCTCCAATTATAGCTAAACCATTGGTTATGAGAACAAAACTCCCAAAAGAAATTTGGTATGATATGTGTTATTTAAAGTGTAGCTACACTTAGCTTGTACATATCAAGCCAACAAGGTTCCCCTATCACAATTGGTTCAAGGTCAGGAATCAAATAATTCTCATCTAGAAATTTAAATGTGCGGCATATTATTCCATTGCTCCACCATTACGCAATGCACAAAGATGAGTCCCCAAATAAGGTTGGGTGAATGTTAGATTCTCTAACATTATGGGGAGATAAGCAACTATAAAATAAGTTATACATAATGAATTATATGATCCTCGTTGAAGAGATAATTTAAGTCAATTGTCAGACATATTCACTGACCATATGTTATAATCCAGTTATAAATGCTCTAATGAAAGGTCCTTGAAGGACATAATTTATGGCACGCCGAAAGCTTGATAGATAAATTGATTCAAAAGATGAAACTTCTTGAAAAAAAGAGAGTAGCAAATGATTAAGATGGTCATAATAATGAGGCAGGTGCTTAAGAAAAAGCACCATGACATAATAGTTCATAAAACCTTGGCAAAGGTTCAGGTACCTGAAAATGATGAAAAATAAAGAGAGCTCGGCAAATTATGTCATATTAGAATCGATATAAAATAAACCGTCAACAATATCCTTAATATAATTTAGTGCTCAAAATTATGAATGGTAACGAGGATCTTGATATTAAATCTATTGAAAGTTGACAGATAAATGGTTGGCCAAAGAAAATACAATTCAAGTATATTTTATCTCACTTGGAAAAGTGATGTTTTGGACTTATTGTCCATATATCAAAATATAATGTCAGTGGGGTACAAATGAATTATTGCGCGATAAGTAAAATCGTAAAATATAAAGTACGTCTTGTGCATTGGAAAATAAAGATTCTTCACAAAAGTCCTAACATTATTGTATGGAGATGTATTCTCCTAAGGTGGATGCAATGAGATTTCTATCAAACAATATATGAAAAAATTGAATATGCATGGTGAATGATTATCATATCTAGCTAGAATATAAATATTATATGAAAATTCCTGAAGGATTTAAAAGGTTGTAAAGCGATTCCATTGAATAGTACCCTAATGGTTGTAAGATCGCATAACATAAAGATCAATTTCGAAAATGGTTAGAAAATATCATGTCATAGTGCAATTGGTGCACTTATGTATCCTGCTATTATTATTCATGGTAAATAATTTTATTAGTATGCATGCAAAATATAACATCACTCTTATCGGTGGAGATATTCGAGTGAATCAAATATCGATATAAATTATTTATTCTGATCAATTGTGTCAAGATTTATTGATCAAGAAATTGCAGGAAATTATGAAGTTTGAACTCATGAAAGTTATATATTTTCATTTGAAAATGCTGTAATTTCAAATCATTCCACAAGACAATCAATTTTACTGAAAGTGTTCGTCAGTGCTCGATTGTTGTTGCTAACAAATCGAACGACCAATTTGTCTACGTCGACAAGATCACAAATTGAGTGATTTTTAAAATATATTTGGTTGAAATCAATAAACATATCCAGATAATATGTGACCTTCCTTTGAAAAGAGATATTTCAACAACATTATATAAAGACAGTGCTGCATGTGCTCAACTAAGAGGAGGACACATCAAAGGAGACTGAACAAAATATAATTCATCAGAGTTCTTGTTCTTGCTCATGATCTTCAAAATAAGGATGAAACAAATGTTCAACTGTTCGTATTCACCAAGACATTGCCAACTTCAACCTTTAAGTAATGTTTTCATCAGGGAGAATAAATACATGCTGCACTCTTTTCCCCTTAACCAGGTTTTATCCCACTGGGTTTTTCTGCTAAAGGGTTTTAATGAGGCAACAAATAAAGCGTATTACTATAATTTTTCTTTCACTAATTGTTTTTTTCTTTTACATGGACATCCAAGGGGGAGTGTTGTAAAATGGATGTCCACATAATATACTTTGTGTCCAAGTAAACTTTGTTGCCAAGTAAAGTAACTTTGTGGCCAAGTTACTTTGTGCCCAAGTTTTATGACTTATATATATATATATATATATATATATATATATATCCCCTCTCGTAATATTAAAAGAACAAGAAGTAATAACATTCAATAATAAAGGAAAGTTACTACTGCTATTGCTTTGTCTCTTTCTGTCGTACCCCGAGCCTACACCCTGGACGTGGCTGGCACTCGAGAACCATTGTTGGCCCCAAGAGAACCCTTGGTCTGGCTTATTTACTCAGCAGAAGACTTAAACACAAGAAATAATCTAAAAAGGGACATGTGAAATAACTTAGAATGTCTTTAAATCAACATTCAAACTTAGCCACAATGGCAACCTCAAGTCTAAAAAACAATAGCCAATAATAAAGTAGTGACAAATGAATTTAACTAACTGACTGTCTGTCTATGAAGCCTCTAAAAAACTGAGATGGATCTCGGGACAGGCCCACGACATCCTAATGAACTAATAATAAAACTGAAAGTAATAAAAAGGACCCTCCGAAAGCAATGAGGCTCACCACAAGACTCTGAGCACTCAAACTGGATCAATGAGGTGCCGAATGTTGATCCTGGTTACCTGTGTCTGCATCATAATAAGATGCAGGCCAACTGGCATCAATACATTGAATGTACGAGTATGTGAGTTGGAAAGCTAAATAATACATAGGCTTGAAAAGATTCTGAAAGAAACACTTACCTTGGCTCTTCTCAACTCATGAATAACTTAACTCATAATAAAGCAATAAGCCACATGCAATATATGAAAAGCTTTATAAAATAGTAAAAGCAACTTAGTTCATCATAGAAAATGCAATAAGAAACTCAACTTTACTCATATAACAAAGTAATATAGTTTATGTGAGAGATTCTCTAACCGACAACCACCACTATGAGCCTAAGTGGTGATACAATGGCTAGCTCACGCTGCCAGAACTGTCCTATACTTTGCCGTCATATAGAACGCTTAACTTAGTGGATCCACTAGTCTATGCTAAAAGCATCTTAAGAAGTCAACTAAAAAGTATGCTCCTTTACTACCCATGATGACTACATGGTTTATGGAGACTTGAGTTAATATGAACTCGCATCCCCATTTCAGTGCTCAATACTACTCCCAAAATATACTTAGCTCATATGATTTAAAATCAAAACTTCTTTCTTTTGTTTGAGATAATTACTCATAACTTTAGCTTAAAAGCTCTCTTGGAAATCGATGTTTCCCTTTCTTATTCAAATGTGAAAACATTTAAAACTCTTGGGAGTACTTAGTTCCCTTATAGCTTTTTGAGAAATGAACTCAACTCTTTACTCTTAGCTTAACTTGAAACTTGAGTCTTAAAACAAGGTTAAAACGTTTGTTAAAGAATTTTGAAAAATTTATAAACTTTGCTTTGACTTGCTTCTTAACTTCTAGACTAGACTCTTAACTTCTGTTGACTTTGATCTTAACTTTCCTTGAATTGGATTATGGATTCAAGGTTCATGATCTCATGTTTATGGATGATTTCATGATGTTTGGATATACCTTAGAGTGTTGGATATAAAAGCAAGAGATCGATAGATCTTTCGTTGATCCAATATTGTGTTTATATACAAGAATGGACTAACTAATTGCCTAAACTAACTCCTCTTAAAGAGGAGTGCTAAACGTGCTAAACTACTTGAAGAGATCGTAGTGGTAGACTACTTACTAAAGAATATGTCAAACAATAATCAACTAAATATAATAATTAACATATGCTTTAATACTCCCCCCTCAAGATATGTAGTATGTAACAACGCCTAGCTTGAATAGGTGTTTATCAAAGGCTGGCTTCGGTAGAGCTTTAGTGAGAGTGTCCATGAGTTGATCTGCAGCATGGATATGAACAATGTGAACTTGATTCTGCTGAACTTGTTTGCGAATAAAGTGAAAGTCTACAGCAATATGCTTCATGCGGCTATGAAAAACTGGATTTGCACACAGATAAGTTGCACCCACATTGTCACAGTAAATGATTGGTGCTTGGGGAAGTGAATCATGTAGCTCTTTTAGCAGATTTGTCACCCATTTGGTTTCCGTAAGTGCACTGGCAACAACACGATACTCTGCTTCTGTTGATGAGCGAGCAATTGTTCTTTGTTTATTGGAGGACCAACTCACAGGATTTTGGCCAAAAAACAATATGTAACCAGTAGTGGAAGCTCGATCACTTACATCTCCAGCCTAATCCGCATCAAAGTACATGTATAGCTTGAAATCATTATCTCTTTGAATGTGAAGAGCAAGCTGAATTTTGCCTTGGAGATACCTGAGTACTCATTTGAGTGCTTTCCAGTGGACTTCAGATGGGGAATACATAAATTAAGTCAATTTATTTACAGAGAAGTTGATTTCCGGACGAGTAAAAGATAAGTATTGTAGTTTTCCAAGAATCTCCTGTAACGAGTGGCATCAATTGGTTGTGCACCATCGTTTAGTTAAGGCACGTCACTGGCACTCATTGGGGTTTTTGCCAAATTGCAGTTCTGCATGTTTTCTTCAGAGAGAATTTCATTTATGTAGTTAGACTGTGATAAGGTAATACCTTTGGCAGTACAAAGCACCTCAATTCCAAGGAAGAAGTGCAGATTCCCAAGATCCTTAATCTATTGCCTGATTTACCTCGGAGTGGTGATTCCCTGTGATGATGATATCGTCCACATAAACCAGGGCGTATAGAATGTTGTTCGATACTTTGCGAATGAAAAGTGAGGCATCAGATTCTAACTTGACAAATCCCAGATACAAAAGGAGTGTCTTGAGTTCATAGTACCATGCCCGAGGGGCTTGCTTGAGTCCATAGATGGCTTTCTTAAGACGACATATATGGGAGGGGAACTGTTAGTCTGTAAAACCCGGAGGTTGGACCATGTACACTTCTTCTTCTAGATGTCCCTGCAAGAACGCGTTGTTGACATCAAGTTGACGGAGGGGCCAATTATGATGGACAACAATTGAGAGCACCAAGCGCACAGTAGTTGGTTTGACAACCAGACTAAATGTGGCATGGTATTCAACTCCAGGACGTTGTGTAAACCCCTTTGCAACAAGTTGAGCCTTGTAGCGGTCGATTGTCCCATCAACTTTCCGTTTTAACCTGTATAACCATTTGCAAGAAATATTTTTTTTGTGGGGTCATGTGGTACCAATTCCCATGTCTGGTTGTTCAATAATGCATCAAAATCACTTTTCATTGCTCTCTGCCACTCTGGGTGTTTGTGAGCGTGTTTGAAGCTGGTAGGGGTGATGGTGTGGGATAAGTGAGCCAGAAAGACATGGATGGTTTTTGGTTTGTGAATGTTGTGCTAGGAGCGGGTCACAACACGAGTTGGTGGATGAAGAGAAGGTTGCAGAGGTTATGTGACTGTAACAGGTTCAGGAGAAGGTTGTAGGGGAATTGAGGCAGTGGGATGGGCAGCAGAGTTTTGGCTAGCAGATGACATTGTTTTGTTTCTGCGGATGTACACAATTGGAAAATTTGATGATTGAGGTAATGGGGGATTAGTGTGATCAGGAGGGGTAGCGGAGTGTGTAAGAGAAGGAGTAGAGGTACCTGGAGATGCACATTCTGTTGGAGCGCAAGCAGAGGAGACGGTGTCTTTGTCAGCGTTGGTGGTACCTACCTTCGAGATAAGTATGGGACTCAGTAAGTCATGTCTAAGAGGAGGAGAAAGAATAGTGGATGGTGTTGGGCTTGTTCTAGTTGAACCTTCCCACGCAAGTGTTTTACAAGTTGCAGAAACATTTGAAAAAATATTTTGGTAAGGAAAACTATTTTCAAAAAATTCACGTCACGAGATAAATAGGTTTTAGAAGATTTTGGATCAAAACATTGATGACAATGATAAAGTAAAGAGAATCCTAAATATACACAGGGTGTTGATCGGGGCTCTAATTTATTTTTGGAATAAGGTTTGAGACAGGGATAGCAGAGACACCCAAAGATTTTCAAAGAATTGTAATCCGGATCTTGACCAAACAATAGTTGAAACGGTGATTTATTTTGTAAATGTGGGGTAGGCAAATGATTTATGAGATAAGCGGCATGTTGACAGGCAAAAGAACAAAGAGTCGATAGAAGTGATGCTTCATGAAGTAAGGTTATGACCGTCTCAATAATATGCCTGTGACGGCGTTCAGCGAGAGCAACTCTTTGGGGGGTGTATGGAGGAGATACAAGATGTTCAATACCCTGAGATCTTAGGTACTGATCAAGACTTTTATATTTGCCACCACCATCTGTATAGAGAGAAAGAACTTTCATATTAAAACGACGTTCGATTATTTCTTGAAAGTTCTGGAAAAGGTTAGTAACCTCACTTTTATTTCTTAAAGTGTAAAGCCAGGTGTATTTGGTATAATTATCCACAAAAATACAGTAATATAATTTATTGTCAATCGATTGAACTGGAGAAGAACCCCATAAATCACTAAATATAGTTTGGAAAGGTTGGGTACATGATAAAGTGAACTGCTGAAAAGGATGGCGATGAGCCTTATTCGAAGAACAAGAATTACAAACTGAAAATTTGTCTCACGAGCAAGGTAGCGAGAATTTATTCAAAATAAAATGTAAAACTCTTGAATGTGGATGACCCAACCGACGATGCCAAGTGAAACTGGTTGTGGTGGAGGAAGTCAAATGCACTTTAGGAGGAGAGATGGACGTTAAGTCCAGCCACACATAGAGACCGTCTCTACTCTGACCGTGCACCAATGGAGTCCGCGTTTTCAAGTCCTCTACAGAAAAATGAAAAGGAAAGAATTCAATAGATGTTAGGTTATTTTGACAAAATTTAGAGACAGAGAGTAAATTGCGTTTAATGCTTGGAGCACAAAGAGTGTTAGAGAGTTTAAAATATTTATTTGATGCATTTAAATTAGTAGAACCAGTGTGAGTTATGGAGATTTTGTTACCATCACCCATAGAGACTTGCTCCATGCCAATGTATGCCTGCAGATTTTGGGGTGTGGCAATAATGTGATGAGATGCTCCCGAGTCGAAAATCCTTGACATGTTCAAGCCTAACACATAATTGGCCTTGGCCTCAAAATGATTGTGAGACTGCGAACAACAAACGTTTGCAACATGGCCGGGTTTGTTGCACAGCTGGCAGCATACACCATCATAAGAGTTGTTGTTGGTCGAAGATCTCCTCTGATTGGGTGAAGTGAAGCGACTGTTGGACCGCCGTTGTTGGATGCTACCATTGTTATTGTTGGGGCGACGATTGTTGCGATAGCTTGAATTACCAGATTGGTTGGATATAGCAGCAGCAACAGTAATCTGGGTAGGAACACTTTTGGACTCCTCATGTCGAAGAAAAAGTTCATGGTCCTGAAGCTTTTCGTACAGTTCTTCATATGTTATAGGGGAGTCACGGCCACAAATTGCAGCAGAAATACCATGAAACTCTACACCCAGACCACTAAGGATCTTTACTATTAGTTCAGAGTTGGTGACGGGGGCACCAGCAATAGAGAGTTCATCAGCAATAGAGCGAACACTTTGCAAATACTCGGTGACTGGTTGGGAGTCTTTGTTCAAACGCATAAGTCGATCATGCAAACTGAAAATTCTGGTTTGAGACTTATTTTGCATAAGCAGTGTGCAGGGAATCCCAGGTTGTCTTAGCTGAGTTAGCAGCGGCAACCGTTGTAGCAATTGTTGGATCAACAGATGCCATAAGTGCATTTTGAATGAGTTGGTCTTGTTGAAACAAAAGAGAAAATGCAGGATTGGCACTAGGGGCTATGCTAGTTGTGATAGTGCGAGATGGGGAAGGAGTAGACCCATTGAGATGACCATAGAGATCATGACCATGCATAAGCATGGAGAATTGTGCCTTTCACGTTGCAAAATTGTGACTGCCATGTCATTTTATGGGCAATTGGGACGGAGGGTTAAATTGAACTATCATTGCAGCGACGTTGTAATCAGCATTAACAACGCGAGTAGCGTCTCCCATTTATGGAGGGGTGGGTAGAAGAGAAAAGAAAAAAAATAGATCTTACTCTTTAGAGTATATTAGGGATCTTGATACCATATAAAAGCAAGAGATCAAGAGATCTTTCATTGATCCAATATTGTGTTTATATACACGAATGGACTAACTAATTGCCTAAAGTAACTCCTCTTAAAGAGGAGTGCTAAACGTGCTAAACTACTTGAAGAGATATAGTAGTGGTAGACTACTAGCTAAAGAATATGTCAACAATATTCAACTAAATATAATAATTAACATGTGCTTTAATAGGAATCAACTAGAAAACATAGGTACATTGCTACGGAACAAGTACGAAAAGGTGGGGAAGAAATGGGAAGAACTGGCGTCCCTAGCGCTCTGAGAGGTGCGGGGTGCCAGCCCTCAATATTTAGAGACAAGTCTGGGGCGCGCTGGCTGGCGCAGCTCCCCAAGGGTGAACATTCAGAGACTCTTTTGGGGGGCACTGGCTGGCGCGACGCCCCACCCCTATCCCCAGGTGTTTGACGACTTTTCTTCTCCGTTTTTCATCTCTAAACCCTCTAAACTTCAATGGTTCCTTCCCCAAACACTTAGAATCATTTATACCCTCAATATATGATAGATTCAAACCAAAATTACACCGCTAAATATGAATCAAATCATAAGAAACTCCAACAACACAACCCACAAGAAATTCAACGAAACTTTCAACAATATTCATCAAGAACTCAATTTCTAAACTTTCAAAGACTTAAATTCGCCAAATTGTATCATGGTTGGCGCGTGGGTAAACTAACCCAAGGCGATGTGATCTCACATACCTTGTAGGTATCACCCCCGACAAATCCACAAGCTAACCTCGACGAAATCAACTAATCTTGAACATTCTTCTCTTTTCTCCTCTCTTCTCCTCTTCTCCAAGCCCTAGCGTAAAATTCACTTTTCTAAACCAACTAAAATCTGAATTCACCCCAATTAAACTCCTAAAAATGAATTAGAATAATTACGTAAGGAAAAGACTAAATTACCCTTCCAAAATCCGGATTAGACTTTCCTTAATCCAACAACCCAACTTCCAAAGGGCATAACTTACTCATACAAACTCGGAATTACACAAACTCAGCGGCATTGGAAAAATCATTCCAAGATCTTTCCAACCATATATGGAATTACACCTAACTCATCCTGAACTAGGAGTTATGGCCATTTGAAGTTGACCAAAACTCAATGTTTCCTAACTTAAACAAAAAATTTCCATATTTTCATTCTTTCCAAAAATGACTATTTCCAATTATTATCTTCTTCCTAGTTATTTCAAATTGCGAGATGTTACAATATCTTCCTCTTGAGAAAATTCGTCCTCGAATGAGATTACTCTTACTAGGCTAAGGGTGTAATATCAAGTTCAAACACCCAACAAGAAATTGCAAACAAACAACATGCTCACTCATAATTTAAAGAGTACTAAGAAGAGAATTAGTACCTTGGTCTGCATTTTCTCCGGACTCAAAGAGATGTGGACATCTCTTCTTCATATCCTCTTCAGCTTCCCAAGTAGCTTCTTCAACAAATTTGTTCCTCCAAACGACTTTGACTGATGCTACCTCTTTTGTTCTCAACTTGCGAACTTGGCGATTTAGAATCTAAACAAGAATCTCCTCATAAGATAAGCTATCCTTGATCCCAATATTTTTAGTTGGTATGATCAATAAAGGATCACCCATGCACTTCTTCAACATGGACATGTGACACACCGGATGAACCGCGGCTAACTCTTGTGGTAGCTCCAACTCATAAGCTACATTGCCAATCCTCTTGGATATTCGATAAGGTCCAATATATCGGGGACTAAGTTTCCCCTTCTTACCAAACCTCATAACACTCTTCATGGGTGAGACTTTTAGATATACCCAATCATCTACTTCAAACTCTAACACCCTTCTCCTAACATCAGTGTAGGATTTTTGACGACTTTGTGCCGTTTTCAACCTCTCTTGAATCACTTTCACCTTCTCCACAGCTTGATGAACTAAATCTGGTCCTATCAACCCTTCTTCACCAACTTCAAGCCATCCAATAGGAGATCTACATCCTCTCCAATAAAGAACTTCATATGGGGCCATCTGGATGCTAGAGTGGTAACTATTATTGTATGCAAATTCAATAAGGGGCAGGTGAGCATCCCAATTACCTTTGAAATCAATCACACAGGCCCTCAACATATCCTCTAAGGTCTAAATAGTGTGCTCTGCTTGACCATCTGTCTGAGGATGAAAAACAGTACTCAAGTTCACCTTTGAACCCAAGCCTTTCTGGAATGACTTCCAAAACTGTGCAGTAAATTGAGCACCTCTGTCTGAAATAATGGAGACTGAAACCCCATGAAGTCTCACCACCTCTTGAAGATACAACTTAGCATAATCTTCTGCTGAATGAGTAGTCTTTACCGACAAAAAGTGGGTTGATTTTGTCATTCTATCGACAATCATCCAAATAGAATCATGCTGCCTACGAGACCTTGGTAAACCCGTGATGAAGTCCATATTAATCATCTCCCACTTCCATTTCGTAATTTCAATATTCTGAGCCAAACCACCGTGCCTTTGGTGCTCTACTTTAACTTGTTGGCAATTTGGGCACTTAACAACAAATTTTGCAATGCCCTTCTTCATACTATTCCACCAATACATCTCTTTCAAATCACGATACATCTTTGTGGAACCCGGATGAATGGAATATCTGGAGCTATGAGCCTCCTCCATAATCCTCTCTTGGAGTCCATCCACCATTGGTACACACAATCTACCTTGATATCTCAGTACGCCATCTACCCCTTGTTCAAAAGCTAATACTTTTTGCTTATGAACATTTGCCTTCAATTCAAGCAAAATAGGGTCTTGGTCTTGCTTGCCTTTTACTTCTGACACTAATGATGATTCATCCCCATTCATCACCACTACTCCTCCTTCTGTGGAATCCATCAGTCTTGAAGACTCTTGTGATTCCTTGTTCAAAAGCTCTTTCTGAGTGAACACATATTGAAGACTCTTGTGATAAGTGAATACATCTACATGAACACCATACAAATAATGACGCCGTATCTTCAAATCAAATACTACGACAGCCAACTCTAAGTCATAGGTTAGGTAATTCTTTTCATGAACTTTCAACTGTCTGGAGGCATAAGCTATAACCTTGCCATTCTGCATTAATACACAACCCAAACCAACTCTAGATGCATCACAATACACCACAAAGCCTTGCGTACCTTCTGGTAGTTAATACTAGGGCAGTAGTTAACCTCTTTTTCAATTCTTGAAAGATTTTCTCACAAGCTTCAGACCATTGAAACTTAACTGTCTTTTGAGTCAACTTGGTCAAAGGGGACGAAATAGACGAGAACCCCTCTACGAACCTTCTATAATATCCAGCCAAACCCAAGAAACTCCTAATATCAGTTGGAGATGTGGGTCTAGGTGATATACCGTGAGTTTACGATATTTCTAATATATTTCACTTACAAGTTGTGTGTGTCTAGGGCCTTTTTGGATTGGTTTTTATGTGCTTTTATCATGTTTTGCAGGAAAGACGTTCAGGCGCGAAAGTAAAGGGATAGCTGAAATAACTACAGAAAGGGCACCTACAGAGGTGATCTACAGACTGTAGGTCCAGTGACGCTCCGTAGGTGATGGTCGTAGATCAGCAGGCTAGGCATAGAAGGCAAATCAGGGAAATCTGACAGAGTGTGGAACCAAGATGGCCATTGACGGTCCGTAGATTGATCTATGGACCGTACTATTGATCCGTAGATTTATACTGCGAGGGTTCTAGTACCTGATTTTTGAAAATCCCAAGTATGGAGCTATGGAAGGGGATTGACGGACCGTAGATCGATCTACGGTCCGTACTGCAAGTCCGTCGTTTTCTTCAGAGAAGCTGTTTTTTGGAGGCTGAAATATTTTCTAAGACCTGGCTGACAGAAGGGACTCACGGACCGTAGATCCATTGACGGTCCGTGAGTCAGTCTCGTGGAATGAAGACGTGTGCCTGAACACACTTTCCTTAATTTGTTTCCCTTTTAATTTAGGACTTGTTTTTTATAAATAGGGCATGTAAACCTCATTTTTTGGGGTTAGACTTCATTACTTTTGTTTTACTTTGTGACTTGGGAACTAATTTTGCTACCCGAGCAATTCTTGATTTCCAAAGGTTCGTTTTGAAGAATTTGTTTGAAATTTGAGTTGAATTTTTGGGTTTATTTTTCTCAACTACGTAAGTTCATAATTCTTTCATCTAAAACAATGAATTGTGTTCATATGATTATGGGTGACTAAACTCCACAACTAGGGTTGTGGGATCCATTAGCGATTAACAAAGTATAAATATTAAATAATCAATTCTTGAATAGTGTTTTGCATGCATTGATAATTCTTTCATTCAAAAGTCTTTTTAACGAGTGCACGCGTTAGAACTTGCCTTGTTGCTACTTGCCGAACCAAGGAGGTAATCAACAACAAAAGAATTATCAACATAGATTTAGTGTGATACTATCTAATAGGCTAGTGTCGATTGGTGCGAAGTAATAACTAAGCCAAACATCGATTATGATGTCTAATATGAGGTAAAGGTAACGGTTAGTAAATTATACACACGTAGCCGGACCAAGGT
>JAJOOR010017667.1:0-21525 GCA_036250505.1 Solanum acaule
ACACATCAATTTCCAATCTTTTCATCAAAATCAACCACAACCCAACACCAAGAATTGCAAAAAACACAACCCCAAATCCCCAATTCATCTTCTTTCTACTTTTTCTTCTTCCCCACCCATCAAAACCACCCGACCCGAAACTAAACCCACCACCTCCACCTCCACCATTTCCACCACCAAATTCCCTTAAAATAGAATCCAATGGCTCTGGTAAAAGCTTGAGCTTTGAAGCAATGAAGTAAGCTGATTCTAGCATGATTTTCGTTGATCTAACAGACCCAGATGGCCTTTTCTTTTTCCAAGCTGATACAATCGGTTTCTGCAAATGCAAATGCAAATGGGGAAGAACCCCATTTCTGGAAAATGGATCGGAATGGTTCACTGCAAGATTTCTTGAAGGAAAATCACTGGTTTTTCGAATTGAATTTGGTAAAAGGGAAATATACTTTGCTTGAGTGCTCTGCATTTTCGCTCTAAGAAAAATTTGAAGAGCAAACCGCAACCTTACGGTAATTTTGGCAAAGAAGAGAAAGGAAAAGAAAAGGACCGTTGATAGGTTCTAAATTCTAATGGAAAGGATGGTTCATGGTCAAAATCATATCTAAATTATTATTGTTATGAGTTATATTCTTTTTATTTTGTGCACATTAACTTATTATCGAGATGTATTTTAATATCAATAAATTATAATTGAGATATGAAATGGATGAAAACGTGATAGTTTAGATGTTTTTTTGTAACCATTAACCAATTATACTAAATGTTGTGTATTAGGGATTGATTAAATTTGAATTTATTGAAGAATGAAAATATGTCATGTGAATTCGTTGTAAATATTGTAATCTAGTTCATGGCTTATTAGAAGTAGAAGGAATTTTGATGGAATGTATTTCCACGGATGAAAAAAGTTATAGTTAAATTGACAATAAAAAAGAACATTATTTCCAATGACCCTAATTGAGGAAATATGATGCTAACGATTCTTTTTCTATCCTATATAAAGGATCTCTTTGAGAAAAAATGATTTGGAGTTTGAAGAAGGGGAGGGAGAAGGAGTTCTTAACCCGCAAAAAAAATTATTCAGTTACATAATTTAAACTCCTAGAATATGACATCCTCAAGACTTTTATATCAAAAGGCTCAATAAATTGCGATTTCACTTTTGATTCAAATTATTTCAGGACAAGCAAATCATTTATAATAAAAAAAAGATGAGTTTCAAAAGATTAATAATCCAGATTCTTTGGTCTTATTATTATCCTTATAAGATTTAGCTTATATGAATCATTATTGATTTGATATTAATAATAATTAAAATAAGACATCATACATACTATTTTAACTTGACGTCGATTTACATCTAAAATCTTTAATTCTAAACGTGTATAAATAGACACTTAAACTATCATAAAATTGAAAATAGATACGCATATCCTACATAACAAATATCACGCGATTTACCATATAGGACACATGTATCTCACACGATTTGTCATGTCTAAGACGTGTCTATTTATTTAATTTTGTGATAGTTTAAATATTTACTCATGTACACGCAAAATAGAAGTATCATAAATGTCATTTGAGTTTAATTTAAAATATACCTTTATGTATTATATTATAATATATAAATTAATTTCCAAACATATATTATTATTATTTTCAATTTCTTCCAACCAATAGTCACATGCAACTCACGTGACAATTCCTAACTTGGACATTTCTGTAAATATCCTTAATTCCAGACCTAAATTATTTGCTTTCATTGCTCTTATTTTCCAATTTTTTGTCACAATTTTCGTTCTACTGGTCCATTTTCTTCTCTTCTAGATTGCTCTCAGTTCAATCTTCGAAAATCCCCAGTTTTCTTACAATTATCAACGAAGTACCCCTCAAAATCTTCATTTCTACACAATCTCCTGCTTTTTCTCTCTCTCTCGATGTAATTTTCACCCAAAATCGTTAACAATTCAATCCCCCAAAAGTTTTTTTTCTTTTTATCAGTTTTAGGGTTCAAATCTTTAGCTTCAATCAGTTTAGTTGAGTAGGAATCTTGGAAATGAAGATCGTGTATGGTTTTTGTACAGTTCAATGTTAATTGTAGACCCCCACGTTTGCGTTTTGATCAATTTTAGGGTTTGAATTTTTAGCTGCAGTCAGTTTGGTTGATTGGGAATTTGGAAATGAAGATCGTGTATGGTTTTTGTACAGTTCAGTGTTAATTGTAGACCCCCAAGTTTTCGTTTCGATCAATTTAGGGTTCAATCTTTAGCTGCAATCGGTTTGGTTGATTGGGGTTTGTGGAAATGAAGATCGTGTATGGTTTTTGTACAGTTCAGTGTTCATTGTAGAACCCCCAAGTTTTCATTTTGATCAATTTAGGGTTCAATTCTTAGCTTTGATAAGTTTAGTCTAACATCAGTTCAGTATTCATTGTATAGAACCCCCAAGCTCTCGTTTTGATCAATTTAGGATTTTAAGTCTTTAGCTATAATCAGTTTGATTGTTTAGGATTTTGGAAATGAGGAATTTTCGTCTAGCATGTGATAGATTTGTTTGATTTATGTATAGTTCAGTATTCGGTGTAGACAACGTTGTTTTGATCAATTTAGGGTTCAATTTTTAGCTTTGATCAGTTCAGTGGATTAGGATTTAGTGGAAATGAAGATTGTGGAACTGGATGGCTCGTTAATAGAAGGTGATGGTAAGTGTGTGAACACTGAGAGACGGGTGATTGTTGGTGTTGATGCTAAGAGAGTGTTGGTTGGAGCGGGAGCTCGGATCCTCTTCTATCCGACACTTTTGTACAATGTTTTTCGTAACAAAATTCAGTCGGAGTTCAGATGGTGGGATCAAATTGATCAGGTTTACTTCATCCTTAACATAAGTTTACACTCCTTTCCCTAAAAAGATAAAAAGAATGAGAGTCTAGAACACCTAGGTCAATGCATTTTATTTTTTCAATGATCTCTCAATTTTTCAAAGTAAAATTGCATATTAAGAAATTATGTACTGTGTGATTTCCATAGTTGTAAGATATTTGATAGATGTTTGAGAAAATCATTGTAGAAAACTTTTGGACTCGCCAAAAAATGCCGTTGTCTTTGCAGATGGATGCTTGCCAGATAATGGGTTTATCTAGTCCAATTTGACAGTTTTTATCTATGGAAATGCAGGGGGAAAGAGTGAATTTTATTGGTCTGTTATTGTATGTTCAATATATTATATGCTTTTGTATAGGGATGAGTTGTTGTGTGCAATAACTTATTCTTTAGTTGCTTTCGCATTTGCAACATTGAAGAAGTAAGGAAATTGCCTCCTCCTGTTCCTGCCTCCTCACCCCGCTCTCATAATGAAAAGGCTAAAGGGAGAAATAAACAATTACTTCTCATTTGTCCTCCATTAGTTTAATATGTTAAGGTGGATACCTTTGTGACTCTGCTTTTTTGTTTGTTCAGTTTCTCCTTCTTGGAGCAGTTCCATTTCCATCAGATGTCCCTCGGTTGAAGCAGCTTGGTGTTGGTGGTGTAATAACGCTGAATGAACCTTATGAAACTTTGGTACCATCATCATTGTACCATGTGAGTGATACATGTGTTAAATATCATCCATTTTCATAGTCATAATATGTGATTATATTCTCAATAAGCTTTTTCTCCTGAGAAGCTTTCGGACTATGATGTTCGTTTTTTCAATAGCTCAATTAAAATTTGCATAGTTTGTTAATTGGTGTGTGCATATAGCAGGGTATTAGTTTTCGTTTGTCACAAATTTGACATTAGTACCAAATGACATGATAAAATCTTCAGGGTGTTGCTCAGGATACCCAGAGTGACATGTAGACACATCCCCTGTTGTAGGGTGGTAAAGATTTCCTTTCATGAATGAGTAGGCAGTTTATGAGCATCAAAGAGTAAACAATGTTCTGTCATTGAAACTTCACAGTTTTGATCTCATATGATATCGATCAGTAAATACACGTTTCTCTATTTCTGATATCCCATATTTCACTACCTGAGGTGGACACCACCTTCTGCCTGTATTATACAAACATATGGAACAGCTTTCCCCCTTCCTCCCATCTCTGCAACTACAGTGTGCTGCAGAGGTTGGTATCTTCAAGAGACTCCTTGATACCCTTTACGATTTGTTTGATTCGTTTTTTTCCTTTTTAATTTGATACTGTTGTTAATGCATGGTAGAAATGGGTTTCCACACGTAGAGGTGTATTCACATTCCTATACTCTGATTTCAGGCCCATGGAATAGACCATCTCGTTATTCCAACCAGAGATTATCTTTTCGCACCCTCTTTCGTGGATATAAACCGAGCAGTAGATTTTATTCACAGTGAGTGATTGTCATTTATCTTCTGTATTATTGACTTATTGTAGGGCCCTTCCTCACTTACTTTTTTGCTTCTCTGTCGCAGGGAATGCATCCTGTGGTCTAACTACTTATGTGCATTGCAAGGCCGGAAGGGGAAGGAGCACAACCGTTGTGCTTTGCTATTTGGTAGCTACCTTAACCCAATATAAAGCCATTTGTTTTCTGTGTGGATATTGTTTCTTGGCCAGCAAATTTTTTACTTTCAAATGACTAAAAGGTTGATTCTTTCACTAATTTAGGTTGAATATAAGCATATGACTCCTGCTGCAGCGCTGGAATTTGTCCGTTCCAGAAGACCTAGAGTTTTATTGGCTCCTTCTCAATGGAAGGTAAAGAATATTTCGAGTAAACTTTCTGCTCCATTGTGCAACATAGGAAGTTTATCTGTGTGTCAACATATCTTTTTCGTTAAACAGGCTGTTCAAGGATTCAAGCAGCAGCGAATGGCATCTTATCCACTCTCTAGTGATGCTGTGTTGATCACTAAAGCAGATCTTGAAGGGTATCATTCTTCTTCTGACGATAGTCGTGGTAAGGAGCTAGCCCTTGTGCCCCGAATCGCAAGAACACAGCCAATGATAGCTCGATTATCCTGCCTCTTTGCGTCACTGAAAGTATCCGGCAGCTATGGACCCATTACCAGGCAACTGACCGAGGCACGTGCCTGCTAACTGCTGCACACTCATCAGCAGTGCTTCCTTGTACAGAATAGGTCTGCTTGAATAAGTTCACAAGAGCTTTATATCTTTGATTCTGTATGAGTTTAACATCAAGGGATTCTGAATACAGAAACAAAAAAGGGTTGAAGGGTCTTTCAAAATTGTATAAACATGTGCAGAGTGTATGACTTTTGGTTTCATTTGTAAATATTTGGGTCATTATCACTCCCCTTCCATTTCAATTTATGTTAACATAGTTCAAATTGATACGGAGTTCAAGAAAAAATTAAGTCTTGAGAAACTTTTTTTTCTTAATCATCGCGGTATAGCATTTGAAACCAGAAAACTTCGAAACTTGTGACCTCAAACATGCTATAATATTTGTATGGTTATAAAAGTATACTAATAGTCAAGGTGTTTTGTTCACACTTGGATTAATTCATCAATATTTACATTTCATATCTTATCTTATCCTATACCTAAACGAAATAATTTCAATTTTACAATAAATCCGATCCGAAGTAAAGTAAGTTTAATTGAATGTCTTTTATATAGCCGACAGAGACTTTTCATATCTTATCTTATCCTATACCTAATGAAAAAGAAGTTTGTACGGAAGAATTATGGAGTGCCACAACTTTTAATCGTTTTGTTGCAATGCAATAATAGAGCTAAATTCTTATATTCAATAATTTATTATAAAGTATTTTAAATGAGATATTATAAATTTAAATAAAGGTGAAGAGTAAGTGTAAATTTACTCAAAAATAAAGATCAACAAAGAAAGTTGTTATTGATATGTAAGATGAAGTTCGAGATCATTTGGACACGTGAAAGAAAAGGAATACAGATGCCTCAATAAGGAGATACAAGAGGTTAGCAATGATAGCTATAGCCTATAAGTAGAGATAGAAGTCGATCGAAGAATAATTATGATTAGTTGATTAGACCAGACATAACATATTTTTAACGCACAAAGAACATGATGCCACTAGATAAGGAGAAGAAAGCATGAAAGTCAAAGTTCAAAGCAAAAAGTTAATAGATAATCAAACGTTCTCTCTTTTGTGTGAAAACAGGAGGGATTTTTATCTAATTTCTTCAATTCTTAATTTATCACTATTATTAATGGTTTTTTTTACTTTGGATATCTCACTATTTTTTATATCAATGCTTCTCTTTTCCAAGTATTTTCAATTAAAAATTTCTTCACTTTTGTAATTTTCAGACATGTTTTTAAAAAACTTTTCTTGAGACAAGATCTATCAGAAACCACTTCTCTACCTCAAACAAGACAGAGGTAAAGCATGCTTACACGCAACTCTTCTCAGATCTCATTTGTAAGATGACACCGAGTATATTGTTTTTATTATACCAACTCCCAAGGCTAATTAATATCCATCAACCTTGGTATAAATTCATTGGATTCTCAATATTGAGATAAAATTAGTATTTCTTCCCATTTTGGGTAAAGAGGAATTCTCAAAATTGTCAACTAGAGAAATCTGATGACTTCCAGCTGCTGCAGTAATGCCCTATGACATTGTGTCATCAAATATCAAAGAAAGCTGAATGAATTACGAACTGTATACACAAAAACCATGTGCCCAGATGTTCCTTATCTCAAAGCTTTGACAGAGCTGAATTATCAATAGCTCGTAACCCCTCTTATTTTCCGAAAATTACAGCCACACGCGTAAAGATTTTCTAAAAACCTAAAAAATAACAGCATGATAGTCTTGCTGTGTACTTCGTAGTCGACAATTGATTTATTTGGAACGGAACCTGCTGCTGACTGCATCATATGATGGGAGAGAGAGAACTGCGATTTTGAAGTAAAATGAGCAAACCCACGGGAAGTCGAGAGAAACAAATAAAATCACAATCTCAGTCACTTTCAAGAGAAACAAATAACTGTAAAGAAGGATTTACCATCTCCATAGGATGCCATGGTCAGAGGAGAAGAAATAAGCTTCTGCACAACGGAAGCAATATCTTTTGCTGAAACTGCATCAATGGCTTTCAAGAAATGCTCCACTGGTTTCCTGAGGACCCAAAAACAATTGGCATAAGAAAAACTTTTTAAGTACTAATTTGATCAGAGAGGTAAAACGATCATACGTGAAGAGACCCTGGAGGAGGGGGGGGCGAAACACTGGTTGGAAGTGAACAGAAAGAGAGGTGACTCCTTTCTCTGGACATAGGAAGAACACCATTTTGATCTCTTAGGGTCATATGCAATATCCGCGGTAAAATGGGTCTTTGAATGGAATTTTTAATATAAGGGAGGACAAAGCCTGAATACAAAGTTTCCTCAGATTTTCTTGATATATAATGGGAAAGCAAATTTTATGATTAGCAAAATTCAAAGGAAGGTCAACGTAAACCACCTAATCTATTTATTAGGTGGCACCAGTTTCTCAGATTCAAACACCGTATTATGGGCAATCTGTAGAAGACTTTAGACTTCCAAGCGGACAATGTCGATTCAGAGCAGCAATTTTTTAAAATAATTAAGTCAGCTAGGTGAACATTAGAAACAAGTGTGTATATACCTCTCTCCATATGTCAAAAGTTGTCTGCCGATATCTTCTGATGCAACCATCTACAAATTAGACATCAGCAGTAAGCACATACATTATACAACATACATCCTTCTGCAAATCCAAGCCAATACAATATAGCAGTTAAGTTAATATTACATACGCGGGATTCCAAGTTCATCAGAATGGCAGACTTTGTTGCCTGTTTAGCACGGTTTAGCTGTACTTGGTCAACTGTGTGAAACGAGCAGAGGCAAAGCCACAAAATAGCAATCAGTAACAGGATAATGGAGGTAGAAAATTGCATTGGCATTCGATGGACTTCTTTAATTTGAAAGAAGTACAATACTTCCTCTGGGGAAGTAACAAACTTGGGCAGAAAATTCAACATAAATTTAGGGAAAACAATGTAACAGAGTTCAGAATTATATGTCAAACCTTCACTAGGGTTTGCCACCGCAATAAGCTCTTTAACTGCTACATCAACAGCTTGAGGCCCAAAATCAGAGCCCTGATAACACAAACACCCAAAAGAGAGAGACTAAGCTTTGCAGTTTAAGACATCGCAATTTCTTGTAGAAGTAACACAACATGAATCCGAAAGTGTTTCATAGATGGAACTTTGTTGGCATATGCAATGGCAAGTCACCCACATAAACAACAAAAGAATAGAGTGACAAGGTTTCAATCATTTGCCCACAATGGAGGAAACAACTTCACAAAACTAAGCCCTCATTTGTTTGCGAATGTCTGAACATAATTATTCATATCTCAATAATTAAGTTTGTTTTTTATATCTGAATCTTGAACCTTCAGATCTTAATCATCAAGTGAGTTTATTTTATTTTATTTTACAGTCACTTAAATAGGTAGATCTGAATGATTAAGATGTATAACAAAATTTTGATATCAATAAGGTGTTCATCAAGGATTTTCTAGAAAGATGACAATTCAACTTTCACGGCTAGCCGCCGCCGTCTACCATTATCAACTACCACTACTTACAACCACAATCCTCAGCCACAACACCTATGCTGCCAATATCACTGTTAGTCATCCCAACCACCATTACCACAACCACCACCAATAACTATCGACGATCAATTGATAACCATCAACCACCACTATATATCACCAACTACCGGCATCATTCACCACAATTATTAGCCGCCGCCGCCGCCGCCGCCAATCAACATCCAAAACCAACATCAATGCCTAGTGGCGACGAGCCCACTAGGAAGTCCCTGAAACTTGCTTTGCTCTCGCTCGGCTCGCGGGCTGGGAGGTATGAGTTGATCGGATGCAGGGAAGGTCCCACCACCAACTCTAGCTGAGAAGTTGAGTCACCCAATGGCAATAATGTTGTTTAAAAGGTAAGGTAAAAAAGCTAGGTAAGTTCGTGACATTTCTATACCAATACCACAAGCACATTTCCATTAGATCACAAGAAAATTTAGCAACACAGAGATATGTACTTGGCATAGATTATAGTTAGTCATTAAGATCTGGATACTAGAACATCCAGCCACCCATAATGACAAGATAATTCAAATGATAAATAGTAACCTATTCAAGCAAGGTAAGGAGGAAAGGGGAATAGAAAGGAAACGGGTCTGGATGAAAATGATGTGTAAGAGAGAGAAACAAACACAAGTTACCAGATCAAATATTTAGTTTGAAGACGGTAGCATTGATAGGAATCACTGTATCTTCGTTTGAAATAAAGACGGATAGATAATGACGGATAGATAAGCGATAGTGAAATCATCATAGGGCTTTTTACCGTAGTTCCTTGAATTCCAAATAATCCAGTGTTATTGTAAATGCTGCTGAATGCAGAGAATGCGTGAATCTGCGGGTACTGATTTAAGACACGAAGATCTGCTCATCATTGTGGAAAATCATGTAAGTATATGAATGCAAGAACTAGGAAAAATCATATTTCCAAAACTAAATGAGTAAATATACAAATTCCAACTTTGTGCAGACCAATGACCAAGTATCCATCTGATTATCTAAACATCACCAAACAATTGCATTTAACTTACTAATTTGTGAGTGTCAAATGAGTTTGTTTCCTTTTGAGTTTTAAGTAAATGTTAACCCGTCTATGTGAAACAGCACAGACTATGTTGACAAGACTCCATATGAAGAAGACACAATGGAGTACCAAATCCATCTTCCTGAAAATTTTCAACATGGGGAAACACAGTAGAGGGTAAAGAAGAGAGATGATGCCACCAGAAACTGAATTCAGAAGAGAGAAAGGAATGGAGATCAGGAGAACGGGGTCATCACTAAATCATGATTGCACCAGGGAGAGGTAGCCAGGAGTGTCTGTGTCTTCAAAAAAGATCAATATGAAGCAGAAGATTGCAGTGGAACTGAAAGGCTCTGAAGGATCCCAATAAAATAGTTATGATGAAATCAACAGTGTAAAAATGCAAGTCATCAATGGTCTGCCTACAAAAATTAAAGATAAGGTGAACATTATGATTGCACGAAACTTATGGGGTTGTCTTTGGACGAAGTTTACATTTTCTAGTTCCATAGAATTCAGCAAAGGAATACAGCAGCATGTTAACTTCAACAGGATTGTCTTTCAACAAAGTAGAAAGAAAGCTTAGAAGTGAATCTACTATCTTGTTGTCCAGTAAGAACAGAAAGAAATTGATGGGCATTTGAGAGCATAGAGAAATCAATCTGGAGCATTAAAGAGCTTCTTTATTTGGGCAGAGAAGAACTTTGGAAAGCTCAAAACTAAACAATACGTATTATAAATTCTGACGAACCTTTTTGGGGCTATCATTTCTGGAATTGCTTCAAATTATATAAGAAAAGTAAAGTCTGAGAAAAGCTTACATAATCTTGAGTACATCCCTTTTCCAGGACCGCCAGCTGAGAAAGATCCACCTCCTCCCATAAGCATCTGTTAAGTCCTCAAATTAAAAATTACATTCCAAAACCCACATATTATCACACAGACAAAGACAGAAAACCAAACTATAAAATCCGATGAATGTTCAAAACTATCAAAGCAACAAAGTTTTCTAATTTTCTAATTCATGATACATCTTAACAAATTAGGTCCCAAATTTCCTGATTAAACATGTATTACGAAGTAATCTTCATCCAAGTAGAGACTAACATATGCACACATACATCTCTCTTTTCAGTTCTTTTTTTCTTTTTGGATTATTAACATCTCTTTTTGGGATTGGTGACGCATATGCATATGTTCCCTATAAGTTTGTTGAAATGCTGAGCTAATGGGGTTTTACAAATGGGTAATGACTTGACAAGATCTAAAGCTTAAGAGAGACTCAATGGAAATTAATTGATGAAAAAGCAAACTGTAGGAATCCCTTCTACATCCCTCAGGAATCACACCATACAGTTGGAATTGCATAACACAAGCTGAAAAAGCATAAGAAATGTTGAATCAGAAATTATATTGGAAGCATTAGGATACTGTTTAGAAGCTCTAATGTCAACTCCTACTCAAACACTCCTAAAGGGTCAATAAACCAACTACTAAACAAAGATTTTGTATCAGAGGGATCATACTGAAAGTACGAAACCATTACAATGCTCTTTATAAGCTTTAAGACCCAGTCCTACTCCTTCAAGGGTCAATAAACCAACTGGTAAACAAACACTGCTAATGTAACACCTATATTTCCATACAAACTCAACATTACAAAAATAAGTACAAAAATATAACAAGACTCCATAAACAAACTAAATTCATATTTTGCAGAATATTCAAAAAAGAGCAATAAAACCTTAATCCTGAAAGCAGGCAGGAACCTGTAAATCTTAATAGATTTGAGGACAAATATAGGAACATATTAAAGTAAAGACTTTTAAAATATATTAAAATGCTCAGCTTATGCCATCAATTTAATTATGCAAGCCCACAAAATGTTGATATTTGTGAACTATTTCACCACAAGTATATTATAAACTGCATCCATTTCGAAAGCAAGAATTTTTTTTAGTTCAATATTTGTTGGAATTGACACTTTAGAACTGTTTTATCATGTTAGACTAGCCTTGCATATATACATACAAATAGATCTATTGTACAATATTTCAAAAGTTTCTTGATATGGTTCTTTAGGCAATATTTTATGCTTTTCCATTTCCTGAGATTGTTTGAATTTGAGAGTTAACCTTTGTTGTTTGGCCAACTGGGAGATGGAAAGGGAAGTGCAAGAAAATCAAATTTTTTTCTCATAAGTTGTTGGACCTATGAGAAAATCCTTCCTGCCAAAGTTGTAAGATTGTAAAACACATGCAATTCATACTTCAAATATCATTTTTCCCTTTTCCAATAACCAAAATAAATGGCCACATACGATTTTCCTTCTCCTTTGTTCATTCATTTACATCATTTGTTTTATTTGACATTTTCCAGGAAGCACATCACAAACTGTCCTGTGATTTTTTGAACATCCAAATGGACCTGATAGGGAAAATCTGGTGCAGTCTACACATTCGAATAATTTAAATGAAACCTATGTACCTGAAGAACTGTTAAAGTCATTGATTCTTTTTCAGACATCCAGCCACCGGGAACTTCAAAGGCAAGGGCAAAATGAGTCATCTGGTTTAAGAGGGGGCATAGAAACATGTTAGACACAGAACACAGCACATATGTAAAGAGGAGATGGGGAGGAGGGAGAGATAAAAAAGACGTTTCAGATACATACCTCTGCATCGGCTTGACAGCGGTAATCTCCTCCCACATACACAGGTTTAGGTTCTTCAGTGGTGGCCACCTTAGGTAAATCAGACAGAAGAGGTTCTGCAACTTTTAAGAATTCTTCATGTTCAACACCAGATGCAGCAAGAACCATCTGAGGAGCAGTATAATTCTCCTGTAAGAAGGAAAACCAGTTTAAAAACAGAAGTTCCTCCGCAAAAGTAAGTAGTAAAAGAGGATGTAGGAAGACCAGTGGAGGGAGATCAGGGTTTTGACACTCACAGCTACAAACTCCTCCAGCACTGTGCTGTTTAACCTGTTTATTGTAGCTTCTGTGGCCATCAGAGAATTCCCATATGGACCAGCATAACCAGCAGAATGAACTGCCTCCAAAAGCAAGTGTTGAGGGTTTTTGGAGTACTCGCTAATCTCAGCTTTAACCTTCTCAAGCTGCAAAGGCAAATATTATTCTCAGAAAAAACAGTTTGAAAGCCGTTTCAAGGGTACACCAAAGATGACCAAGAAGAGGGAAACCTGTTCTTTAACTTCCCAATCCAGGAATGCAGGATTTCTAACACAGTCAACAAGCATCTCCACCATTTGTGGTACATAAGTTTTCAAAGCATCATAAGTGTAGATCATATGCTCTCGTGAGGCTGAAGCTGTTACATTACCACCAATTGCTTCAATTTCTCGTACAATACGCAAGTGACTCCGGTTTAATGTGCTTTTGAAGGCCATGCGTTCCAAGAGGTGTGTGACTCCATATGAAGCTGGTGTCTCGTAAATAGAGCCACAGTCAACATAGAGGCCAATTGAGGCAGCAGGGTTCTGGATTCAATAAAGTAGAACCATAATTAGAAACTGCAGTAAAGGTAATTCAAAGTGAATTCAGTTGTAAAAAAATCCAGGATTCATACCACCGATGCTTCAGAGGCCACTTTGAGACCATTGACGAGAGTCGTTATCTGAGTCTTTGCAGGTTCTACATAATCAGGTAATGGCGGTGAGAGTTTAACATCATTGAGGGGGAAATCCAAGGGAGTCACTGAACTTGACGTATCACCAGTTATCCAACTAAAAAGACCTCCAGATGGCTTGGTTGCAACAGCAGCTGAACTTGAAAATCTTGTCAAGACCCTGTTGCCTTGACGTGCCTACAATGCTTTATACTTTCAGAAATGCGTAATCTAATGATTATCTTTTCATGAACATGAAGTTGATAACAAAACCTTACATCAGAATGCATCAAACAGAAAGTACGAATTCTACTTCAACCTTTTATTAAATAAAAAATACCCTATGCCCAACCCCTCTCCCCAAGAGTCAATAGTGATCCTTCCTCAATTTACTCCCTTGGTGACTCGAACCGCCAACCTCGACGTTGGACATGGAGAGTGATTCAACTTCAGTACCCATCCCTTATCGCATCAATTCTACTCTTAGATAAACCAGAACAATGTTCCGTAATACTAACTTTTCACAGTCTAATTCAACCTACTTAGAGCAGAATTAGCTTTAAAACTTGGTCCTTTTTCTAAATTTCCATCCATTACTCATAAATGCTCCCAAATTCTTTTCGCAATGCAACTTCCACCCATAAAAATGAAATATTTTGTATATCCCATTTATAGCAATTCAATGAATTCCCAGCCGTAATACCAAACCACCAAAGTCATGGGACGGTGATCATAGTGGTTAATGAAGCGGGTTGAGAACTATAAGGCCTCAGGTTTCAAATGCTGGCCAGCAGAGACAAAAAAAATACTAGGTGATTTCTTTCTATTTGTCCTAGTCTAGGTGGACAGAGTTAGCCAATAATTGTTGCTGGCGGGAGCTGAGAGGTCGAAGGTATCCCGTGGAATTAGTCAAAGTGCACACAAGTCAGCCCGAACACCACGGTTATCACAAAAAAAAATGATCAAATAGTTGCACCCAAGGGTGTGGCCTAATGGTCAAGGAAGTGTGTTGAGACCTATGAGGTCTCGACAAATTCCAATAGAGACAACCCAGGTGATTCCTTACCATCTATTCTAGGTAGCCTTGGTGGACATAGTTACATGTTACCTGGTAGGAGGTCGCATGTATTCGTATAATTAGTCGATTAGTCGAGTTGCGAGTAAGTCAGTCCAAACACCACATTTATAATAAAAAAAATGATCAAATCAATGCCTTTTATCAGATAAATTTTGTTTACTAAATTTGAAAAACAGAGAAATGAACTCTACCTGCCATACATGATTAAACTCAATATACTCCATCTAATAAATCTATCCAATAAGTAACATAGCCGTCATATCGACAAAAAAACGACCTAAGATCAGATCCAAAGATCTAACTAGATATCTCCAGAATCGATTTTAATATATGAATCTAACAATAACACAAGAAAAAACATTGCGCTAAAATTAATTACAGTTTATATGTAGACTTTTTCACATATCTGCGTGTGAAAAAAAAATTAAGAAAAATATGGCTGACCTTAAGAGAGCTGAGGCGAGACGATGCACATCTGTACATTTTGACGGTGATGATCGGAGAACTGAGTAGAGCTCCGGGAAGATGAGAAAAGCGATTTTGTAGGGAAAAAAAATCAGTGAAAAATGAAGCTGCGGGGAAGAAGAGCAAATATTTGGGTGTATTGGAATTTGGAAAAGTTGAGAAACTTTCTTTGATGGGCTTTTGCAAGAATGTAAATAGCCCATTGGGCTAAGGGATAATTGGGTGGGCTAGTCACTTTTGGAAATGTTTTCTAAAAAAAAAATATAGGTTTAGCAAACATAAATATTATATTTGTATGTTATAATTATAGTTTGTATAATTGCGCTCCATAGCAAACTTTATATTTTATATGGCTATTAATCTGTATATTATGGTATACATATACATAAAAATTTGTATTTGTATATTTTGGTATACAAACTAAAACATAGTAATTGTATATAAACAAAATTACTACATATATACAACACATATGTATATCGAATGGGTCTATTGTATATTTCGGTATACAAATGGGTCCTGCAATTAATTCTTATACAACACATATGTATACTGAATGGGTCTATTTGTATATTCGGTATACAAATGGGTCCTGCAATTAATTTTTATATGTTTATACCGAATGGGTCTATTTGTATATTTCGGTATACAAATGGGATGGCAAAAAACATGGAATATTTGCTGCGAATTACAAATAAAATAAATTATGGCTATAACATTTAATTTGAATTAATAGTTTGTTATTTCATACAATTTTCCCTAAAAAAAATGAGTTTTCCAAAAAAAAAAAAATGTGTTCGGTAGGTAAGTAAAAAATATTATTCTAAAAGTATTTGTATATATAGTTTAGACAAATAGAATGAAAGGTGGAGGTAGGGGTCGGGATGAGGGATATGGTTGGATTGAAGATAAGGCGTGTTGGAGAATGAGGGCTAAGGGGGATTGAAGATGAGGCGTGTTGGAGGGTGGAGAGAACATAATCAATGTGAACTGCTACATGGGGAGCTTGTTTTTTTCTATGTTCGTTAGGAAAGTCATTTTTCTTAAACTAATTTTTTTAGAGAAAATGTTTTTCAAAAAAATTGCCCCCAAAGCCTAGCTCGAGTGGCAAAAGGTGGAGGATTTGTCGCTTAGGTGGCAGGTTCAAATCCCACACCACGCAAAGTGAAGCCTGGTATTTAAGTGGAGAAGGGTAGAGAGGCGGGCCCATTATCCACCGAGTTTAGAAAGTTGTGATTGATCCAAAGGGCGGATCACGGACGGATTTCTTGATTATCCAAAAAAAAAAAAGACAAATCAAAAATCAGAGAATTGGAAACTCCGTACTGAACACACCAACCGAGCTACACTCAATTTGTGGAAGTTATACATATGACCACTTGATCAAAAATATTTAAAATTGTTAATCTATACGTAGACGGACAACTATTTCGGTTAATTTTCTTTTAGACAATCTTTTCATTTGAGAAAATATCAAACTATGGTCTAAAATTTTTAAATTATTATAAAATGACATGATGGTCTAAAATTTTATCTATAAGATCAAGAAATATATTAGTAAACATTAGACTTGAGTTTAACATTATCCAAATAGGCTTGCTATTTTGTAATTCATCCACCTTTTAGTTAAACTATGGATCCTCATTTTGGTAAATATAAGTTCAATATCAAGTTAAATATCTTGTCACAACTTCATTCAGTCTCCTATGAATATTTCATATTAAACACCTCGACTGTTTCACCGAGTACATGTTGTCTATGAGGTAACTCTGTTTATCAAGATTTAGACAGATGAGAAGAAATCACAGCTAAAACAACTGTTTCTCCGAAAAATGTGGTATTTAGCCAGTTTTCGAACATTATCTACAAATAATAGACTGATTTATATGCACAAATCAAGCAAGATGAGTTCATCAGATGGCTGCAGGTCTTCCATCTTTCCTAGGATCACTAACAGCCACAAGCAGACCACGAAAAATACCGTCTTTATATTGTTTTCCACTCCTTCTGCCTAACTGTAACGGAGGATTTGGAAGGTTTTGAACGATTAACTGACAGATGGCTCCTCCGCTTCTTGCCTCGAGTTGGTGACCCCTCTCTTCTAAGAAATGCTTTTTATCATCCGAGAGTTCAATGTGATCGCCATCTATGCATGTCCAGTTCTCATACAGAACAACATTTGGGATTAGCTGCAAAATGAAAGGAATTGAACACGAATCAATACTCGTGGTTTGAGAAATGAGTAATGAGAATAGTGTACATTATGCAAAAGGATCAACCTCGTGGTAGACTCTCGGACTCTGTACTGCAGCTAAAGGATCCATCCCTAACACGAAATGGTTGATGAAAACTTGGACGACTGCAAAGATGATTTTTAGGCCACCACTACCACCAATTACACCAGCTAATTGATTGTCCTGTAAAACAATCATTCTACGTCATATGACTACACTAAGCAGCTAAAAGATGGACTTGTCGTTCAAAGGATCAAATTCTGAATACCTTGAGAACGATAACTGGAGTCATGGATGATAACGGTCTCTTTTTTGGTCGAATAAAATTAGCAGGAGCAGGAGGGAGTTTATCGGGGGATATTTCATTAGGTGTTGAGAAATCTCCCATTTCATTGTTGAGTACTATACCGGTTGATGGAGAGAGCACACCGCCTCCAAATGGATAGTTTACTGTGGTTGTCACTGATACAGCATTTCGATCTGCATCCACAATGCAAAAGTGACTCGTTCCATGATCTCTTAGCTGACCCCACCTAAGAATCACGGATCAAACGCGTTAGAGCCAATTGGTAGGCAAGAAGCAAGAATCTTGTTAGTCCTAGCTTCAGTCCGAAACAGAACTTATCTGACCTGGGCAAATAGTATTCAGGAGGAAAGGTGGTATTGTCAAAGATCTTTCGTTGAATTTCTTTGGCGAAAGACGGGGAAAGCATGTCAGATACAGTACTACTGATATTTACAAAGGCGGGATCACCAAGGTTCATTCGAACTGCAAGCATGTGTTTCATCGCCTCAATCATTCGATGCAGTCCTAAAGAACCTTTCACAGCATTTGAACTCACATAGTTTTCAAGGACTTTAAGAATCTGTTTTCCTCAGACATAAAGGTTTTAATCAGACAATCGTGTCGTATTAATTTCAGCAAAACAAGCTAAGTTGATTTATATACATACCAGAGAAATCCCGAGTGTTCCACTGGACGGAGGTGGCATTCCAACGATTGTATAGCCCATAGCATTAACAGTAACTGCTTCTGGAGTTTCCACTCTGTAATTCCTCAAGTCGTCCATCGTCAAAATTCCACCTGCTCTCTTCACATCTTCGACAAGCTTTTCACCAACCTCTCCGTTATAAAATGCTTCCGGCCCTTGTTCAGCAATTAGCTCTAAGCTGTGGCTAAGTTCTATGTTATGACAAATTTCACCTGCTCGTAACGGCTTTCCCTCAGGTGCAAAGACTTGTCGCAAGCCACGATCTTTAAGTAGCAATTTTGCGTTTTTAGCAATAGAGTTTCCGAGATATGGAGCAACCACGAATCCCTCCCTTGCAAGTTTAATGGCTGGTTGAAATAGGGTCTTCCAGGGCAACCTCCCATTTTTCGACCAAGCTGCGTGAAGACCAGCTAGCTCACCAGGAACTCCCATAGACAATGCTCCATTTAACTTGGAGTCCCCATTATTATCATACATGTTCTGTTTGAGTATAAACAGATTAAATTCTGTGTTTCCAATATTTAGATACTAAACACAACAACTACTATGTCTCAGTCGTAAACAAGTTGACGTCGGCCATATGGATCCTGACTTACCATGTTACTCCGTATAAGCTCATTTCATGCCAATATTATACAACAACAACAACAATATACCTAGTGCAATCACACAAGTGGGGTCTGGAGAGGTTAGAGTGTACGCAGACCTTACCACTACCTTGAGAGGTAGAGAGGTTGTTTTTGATAGACGCTCGGCTCAACAAAAAGCATATCAAAGCAGATACTATAGAAAACATGATAAAGCATGCTGGGGAAAAAGGCCACTAAAATAAAATAGTGCGATAATCAAAGTACAAGAGATAATTGATGATTACAGAAATCGAAATACAAGAAACTATAGACGAAATACTACGACTACAATTATAGAAATCGAAATACAATAAACTTATGTTATATACTAATCCAAGTTCCCGGTAAGAACAAAACTACAATTATCTCATGCAAACAACAACAACAACAGCTACTATTAGTACTATTGCTACTACACCTCAATCACAAACACGTCAGGATCGGTTATATGAATCCTCACTATACATGTCACTTCGTGTAAGCTATAAGTTTTTCACGTACGTACAAACTAAATAGTTATTCGATGAATAAAAATTGAACACAATGCTAAAAAGAAGGAATTATGAACCTGTGAAGCAGCTAAAGGAGCAGTTTCCCTCATGTCAATTGCTAAGACTTCTGATGTAGATGAAGAACTAACAACCATAAAACCGCCACCGCCAATTCCACTAGCCATTGGATTGACTACTCCAAGGCACAGTGCTGTGGCAACTGCAGCATCAACTGCATGTCCACCAATTTTAAGCATGGAAATACCGATTTTCGAGCACCGACCATCATCAGCAGCAACAACTGCTTCCTCTGATTCAACAACATCAGCATTTTGCTGTAGTCTTTCATTATATCTGCTACTATTTACATCTCCAATTAGCCATACACCAATGTCTCCATGATGTGTAAGCCCAACAACTAAAAAAGAATGTTAAAAGTGTGAAAAAAATTGTGTAGGCTCAAGCAACTTCTTGAATTTGTATTTAATTAGACAATCCATGTTTAGCCATAAAAGTTTATCAGATTTTGAAAATCTCCAAATTTTAGGGCTTCCACTCATAAAACTTCGATTTTTTTCCATATAAAATCCATATCATAACACAACTTCAAAAACTCAATTTTTCAAGTTTCAACTTCAAAATCTATGGTCAAACCCGAGCTGAATCTAAACATATCTCAAAAGGGTCAGTAGAATTCAACCCTACCAACAATTATTCAAGAATCTCCTTCACAATTTCAAGATCTACAACATGACACTTCACTTCTTTAATCCAATCTAATGGGGCACTTTAATCTTCCTAGTTTTAAGGGAAAATGGTTTGATATACCCCGTTACAAAAGTGACTCATATATACTCATATATACTCTTACTGTTACAAAAGTGGCTCACAGTATCATACCCAAAACCCAACTAAATATCCTATCAAGTATCAACACAATCCTAACCAACAACAATAACAACACAACCAGAGGATAGGATATACGCAGATGTTACACACAAACAACATTTTCTTGATTAGATTGTTTTTTTCCTCATATACACTCATATTAAAAAACAACATGTTTTCGAAAGCAAGATTGCAAGAAAAATACGATAACAAAATAGCAAGATACAACAAATAAAGATTAAAACTCACATGTTATGGCAATGAATGCAAATAAAAAGCAAAGAGAAAGACTCCATTTTTTCTTTCTATTAGAACCAAGAGGAGGAGGAGAGTCCAAAAGTGGACCTTCTAAAATATGTTTCCCCATATCTCTAAAATTCTATAGCTAAACAAGAGACATAATAAAGGAAGGGGAAAGTTAGATAAAACTTTTGCTTATAGTGTGGGACCTTTGTTAATTGATCATGACTATGATCGTTTGGTGGTGCCAACATAAAGAATCTCCTTTTATATATAATATATATGGTGTTCGGATCCTGCATTAAAGCTCTAATTATATTTGAATTGCACACTGTAAAGGTCTATTTATGGGTGATGCTCTTACTATAATTTTCTCAATATTCCGGCTCAAGTCGAGACCTTTGATTAAGGATAGAGCATTCTCATCATTGCACCACAACTCATGTTGATAATTTTATGTGCTACAAAAGTTTGATATTTTGAATTTTTTTTAAGTATATTTATGTCGAAGTAAACTTTAAATTCTAAAAATCACAACTTTAAAATTTGTATATGTTGTTGTTAAAGTATTATAAAACTTTGATCTCAAAGTGAATAATAACAAATTGTGTCATTAAAGTAAAATTTAAAAAATTAAAATTAAATACTGTAACTTTTTATCTCTGTGTGGAATCAAAGCTGTCCACCTTAATTAAATACAAAACACACGTTTTTTTTCCATGTGGACTTTCACTATAATAATAATAATAATAATAATAAGTTGTTTATACAGACAGCTAGCACGATGAAGATAATCAGTTTGCACTAAATTAATCCTCTAATAATTATCCATTGACATAATTTAAAGATAGTTTAGACTAACGAATTATCATAACAGGCTGTATTGATTTTATATATTATTACCATTTTTAGTCCGTCAAAAATCATTAACTGATTCCACACATTTTAACTTTTGTTGGTATAATATATCACAAATATAATAAATAACAAAAATAAACATATTTAATACTTCTCATTTTTTTCCATTCTATATTTTCTTATACATTTCTTTTCTTGTACTCAAAACAAAGTACAACATTTGATCAACACCATTTAAGAAATACTAATATTAACATGTTGCTCCAATCATTTAAGAAATACTAATATTAAAATGTTGCTTTAAGAAATACTAATATTAAAATGTTGCTCCAATCATTTAAGAAATACTAATATTAAAATGTTGCTCCAACAACTTTCAATTAATTTTGGTCA
>JAJOOR010017668.1:0-17407 GCA_036250505.1 Solanum acaule
ATGATAAGAAAAAATAAATAAGTAGTGTTATTTAATTTAATTGAATGTTTAAGAAAGAAATCAAAGAACTTTCGTCAATTTATTTTCATGCAAAAATACAGAGAAATATCAAAAAATAATATTATTGTTTGAAAATTTTTATGTTCGTTCGCGAATGTTTAATTTTTTTAATTAACAGGCACCCGTCTATTTTTTAAAAATAAGAAATTTCAATTGAAGAACATAAATAAAAACAAATCATAAAAATTAGTATAAGTGTTTAAATGGTACAAAAAAAAATGGAGTTTAAGGGTTAAAATGGAACAAGGCTAAGTTGGAGTGCCAAAATGAAAAATGAGGGCAAGTTTGAGGGGCTGTATATGTGTTTGGCCTTATTATGTTAAATGTATTATATTTTAGGCTTAAGTCATGGCGGCCCCTTAAAGTTGTCTGCATATTTCACTTAGACACCTCAATTAGGACTATTACCTATTGAACACCTAAATTGTTCAAAAAGTATAACTATTAAACACAAAATGTTGATGTGGCAAAAGAAGTGTCTTTCACTTCTGTTAAGCGCGTGAAAAACTCTAAAATAATGTTTTATTTTTATTTTTTCCAAAAAGCCTTATACTTTTTCTTCTTTACTGACCCTTGACATTTAAATAACTTAATTTTAAATATTCTTTTAAAAAAAATAACACTAAAAGAGTAAAAGCTCCCCTACCCCCTTTAAATCATCATCCTCACCAAAGCAACAACACGATCTCCATATCTTTTTTTTTAAAAAAAAATCTTTTCAATATTTATTAAAAAATAAAAATTGAATCAACTCGTTGAATTTGCAGGAAAAAAGAAGAAAGAAGATTTTTGAACATCAGGCTGAAAAAGTTAGCCGATGTCCATCTCCATTTTCGTCACCTTCGAATAAATATTACCACTTAAATTAAAATGTAAACCCACTAAACTTATCAAAATAATATCAGATGATTCAATAAAATTAATTTAGGTCCTCTCGATTTTTCTTTGCTATCGATTTCAAGACAATTAACCATTAGCAAACTCTTTTTCTTCATCACTCTTGTATCAGCCTCTTTGAATATCTTTCTCTATTACGTATTAGGAATAAAAATAATTTTTGATAAAATTGATTTGGATCTTTTCGATTTTTATTTACAGTCGATTTCGAGATGAGTAACCATTGACAAACTCTCTTTCTTTATCACTCTTGTATCAGTCTCATTGATCTTTCTCTTTCACGTATTAGGAATAAAAAATAAGTCTACAAACAATTTGCAAATTAATTGGATTTTGTTGTTTGAGAAAGGAAATCTCGCTGGGAAGAAAATTAAAAAGAAAGGGGGTTGTGTAGGGTTGGGCCGAATAAAATGAGGTGTTATTTTCATTTATTTTTTTCCCTAAAATATAGATAGAAAATTTATTTGAAATAATTTTCATTATTTTTAACATAATTTTTTTTTTGTAATTGTTGGGCCTAACCACATGTCATCTTTTAATTAGTCATTTTGCCACATCACAGCAAGTGTATCACACACATTTTACTTCTTTTTACTTTTTATCGAAAAATATTTAATAGGAACAAGTTTTGAATAGGTAAAAGTGTTCAATAGGTACTAGTCCTAGTTGAGGTGTCTAAGTGAATTATGCGGACAACTTTAAGGGGTCGTAGATGACTTAAGCCTACATTTTATGAATTCCATTAGAGTTATGTTATTTGGAGAATTAGACTTAATCCTAGATTGGAAATTTATTAAATATGAGACTAGATATATTAGTTGATATCAAGATTTAGGAAATTGATTATAGAATTGAGTGAGTTTTTGGGTCTAGGCTAGACATATAGTACTATGGGTGTCTAGAGACTCATTTACTTATGAATTGTGCATACTTGATAGATTGGAAATCATCTGAGGCAGTGAAGAAAGAAAACGCATTGGTGAATTAGTTGCTTGACTTTGATTCTTCAGTGGAGGTAGGCTATTGTTTCTTCTATGGGATAGAGAGACTCTTAATGATTGATTGACATTGAGTAATTCTGTGAAACTTTCTATGTACTTAATTATTGTGGTTTGGATAATTCATGTGTTGTTGTGGTTGGTCTATAATCCCAAGACCGTGAAATTCATAGTCTCAAACTTACTCTATCAAAGTGATGTCTTGAATAAAGAAGGCTTGATGAAATAATGTTAATGGAATGGAAAATGATGGATTAACTATATTGTTGGATCGGGTACCACGAGCCGACACAATATATTTTGATCGGGTGCCACGAGCTGGCACGATATATTTGGTTTGGGTGCGACGAGCCATCACGATATATTTGAATCAGGTGCCACAAGCCGATACGATATTATTGGATCGGGTGTCACGTTCTGGCATGGTAACGTTAAAGGAAAACATATTAAAATAACTTAATGAACTCAATCTCAATGAACCCAATTCCCAAGAAAGCGTGGTTTGGAGGCATGAATCCTCATGTATGTTCCTGATATTGTGGATTGATTACATACTTGTTTCAGTGCTGTTGTTACTTATTCATGTTGTTTGTTGCTTGCCACCTGCTAAGTGTTATAGTTGATTTCATGTTATTACTTTATGCATATTGGTTTCAATTTTGAGTTGACCGATGATATCTACTCAATACATGTTTGTTTTCCTTTTTTGGAGTGCATCGAGTGTACCAGCAGCTTCGATTCACCCTTAGCTCTAGCCAGTCTCCTACACATCAGGTTCCAGGGTGAGATATTCATTCTAGCCCATGTTGGATTCTCTCAGCCATGGGTAACATGAAATCAATAAACTAAGAATAAACCTTCTTTGGATTCAACTTCAATTTATCAAATTCAAATTCCAAACGGTAAAACCCCTAAAGATAGAAAAGTCTTCTTCAAAGGTAAAGTGTTCCTAGCCTCTCTCAAAGAACTTTTCCAACTCTCTCAAAATGGAACTCTTTAAAATTGTATCCTTTGGGCTATTTATACTTCCCAAAATTTGGCTAAAAAAACCCACTTTCGGCTGCTTCGACGACATTAGTCGGGATCGCCAAATCGACTCGATGAATCACCCTATGCTCCTCAGCTCGCCTTGTGATGCTCCAGGCTTCAGGTGTTTGAACCTCAATCGACAAACTCGATTGAGTCAGCCTTTCACATTTGGCGAATCGCCGAATATCATTTTGGTTCACCTTTCGAGCATTAAATCTTTGCACTGCACACTATCGCTTTGGGTGATAGGCCTCAGGACCTCCATTCTTATTCAGTGCATCACTGTCTCTATTGGAGTCTGCTGACCTTTTGTGAAAGACACAAGTGCTATGCACTGTCAAATTGGGTGAGGTCATGCTTAATTGGCGATCCGCTCTTTATGGTAGGTGATTAACAATGTTTACTTTGCACTTCTTTTTGTATTTTTGGACATTCTTTCAAACAACAATCCTTGCCTTGTCCAATTGCCTTCATAGTTGCAATACATCAACATTCTATAAGAATAGGACAAAATTAGGCATTGGGGATACTTATTATTGAGCTAAATGGACCTTAAATGAGTGAAAATTTTCCACTCATCACAACTCAGCAGCTAAAATCAATTTCAAGATCAATATCGTGTTCATTAACGAGAAAACCAAGACAGAGTAAAAAAAATCCCCAATGCTTAAAAATTTATTCAACACTCCAAACTAAAACTTGTACCTCCTCTATTTGAAATCATTATATAAGCATAATAGAACATTCAAATTCATTGACAAGGGATTCTCGAGATGAAAAGGATTCCAAAAGAAAACATAGTGAATTAACATATTGCCGAACTAATCAAAATAAGTTGACCATATGACCGTTAGTTATTCATAGCTTCTCAAATCCAATGATATCGTAATCTTGACAGATTTTCAAAGCAAAGAAAGCTAAATAATTGTATCCAAAATCAAACTAATCTTTAAGGCAAAGGATTGAAAAATATAGTTAAAGCAAGAGACTACTAAATGAAGCTTTACGAGAAGAGGAGCAGAGAACATTCAATAATAGATAACACATCCAGTTTCTTAAAAAGAGAATTAACCACCCGAACTTTAGAAAAAATCTAACGTACAAAATTAGAATTAAGACAAACAAGGAGTTTCTTATCCAGTTTTGATACAATTAAGAAAACTAAAATGCTTAAGAGCAAAATGCGGAGATTAAAGAAACTGTTAAGACGAGAAATAAAGTATTTAAGACTTTAGTTTTAAGTCTAATTAACTAACTCACAGATTCAAGTTTCAAATCAGCAAATCAAGTTACATATCATTGTAAGACTATACTCTGTCAAAACATAAACAAGTAAGATTAACTCTAAATTACTGTGAGTCGTGTATCATAGAATTGCTAGATTGAGCTGATTTCTTTGCAAGTTGTAGTTTGAGGAGGTTTGGTTGGAGTGTAAGGGGTATTTGATTTCTGGCTAGATGCTTTGTTTTTTAGGTTGCTTGCTGGGTACCGTGTTATTGGTAGTCACTTCTTGCTTCTACACTTGTGTAGGTTCCGAGGCCAAGCCGGTGTGATCTCTTTCTCCTTCTTCTGATTTCGAGGTTTGTCAAGGGATTGAAGAGGTAGTTGTTTGTCACTAATGCAGGCCCTCTTTATCCTTTTCTTTAAGATTTGTACTATTTGAGAAACAAAGACTGAGACTTGTACTTATTTCTTAATTTCGCACTATATGTATTTAGTAACTCGTACACGTGACAACCAAATTTTGAGAGTTTTAATAGAATGAATAAGTTTTTCGCTTTTGTCTTGTTCTTGCTTTATTGTTTTTCGCATTGCTTTCATTTTTGTTGGGTTGAGGCTGATTTGTCTTGGTGGGAATAGACAAGTGTCATCACGTTCATTTTTGAGTTGTGACACAAACGTAACTATAACTATAGAGTACAATTATCAAAACTATAGCTATAGAGCCTTATTATGTCTATTTTTTTTGTTATTTTTAAAATTTTCTTTATAAAGAATCCCTCAATCTCTAATCCTTAAAGATAAATAAGAAATGTTCTCTCTACTTTATTCTTTTTATTATTTTATATAGTTTCATACTAGGAGTCTCACACTAATAATGTGATATAAAATTATAATAACATATCAAGGCAACAAGAGATGTAACCAAAGAAAGTAGTGGAGGAGAGAGATTTTATTTCTCTTAAAATTGATGTACAATAAACTAAATTGAGTTTCTATTTATAGAAGAACAAAAATTGTTAAGCTTATCTAGTTGCAAATTCTACCCCGCTCTAACCAACTCTTCTCTTTCAATTTTTTTAATATATTATTCTTTGTGTTAGATGTATACATATATTTATAAGAAAGTATTTTTCTACTTGGATACGAAATATAATAGAAATTAAAAAAAAAAAAAAAAAAAGCTCTTGCAGCAAATAGAAAATACTTTCTTTAACATATGTATATTTTTTAACACAAAAGGAAAAAAAAAAATGAAAGAAAATTGAATGTGAGGGTTAGTGGGGTGCGTAGAAATATTTTTTTATAATAACTAAAAATAATATCTAAAAAAATTAAAAATAAAAGAGGGGGTTAGGGGGATAATTTAGAATATTTTTTAAAATCTTTTATAAAGGAAATTATAAAAATTATAACTAAAAATGTGTGTGTGGGGGGGGATGGGAGGTGTATGATGGAGAAGGTGGTGGAGTAGAATAAGACAAATGTTTTAAATAATATTTCTTTTTATAGTGATACATTAATTTTGAATTTTTAATTAATACTAATAATTTATTTGATATTTTTTTAAGTAAAATGTTTTGTTCATACGGAGTGTCATGAGACAATTTTTAAAATAAAAGAGAGTGTATACACACACCATCAAGAGTGTAATAAAAGAGAGAAATGTTTTTCAAATCAATGAGTGATAGGTTAAAAATAAAACTGACACTCTCAATAATTTAGATATCAATTCAAGAAAAAAAAAGATAATTTAGGTGTATTTTTGATGTTTTACTCACATAATATGCTTTATCCATTTCTTTTTATATGTCACATTTTTAGATTTCATTTGCACTAAAAAACAATAAGTAAATTTATAATTCTACCTTTATTTAATTTTTTTTAAATCATCTTTTTAATAAATGATAGATTTCAGCATTTGATATTTTAGATTATTTTCATTAATGGATACATTGATTGAGCAAATGGACATAAGCATCGATACTTGACGACACAATCCATAATACAAAGGAGTTGCTTAAAAAAATTATGAAGATGTGTACAATAATAGAGCAACTTTGAATGTATTTAGATTTTACTTGAATCAATATATATGTAATAGGTATTGCCAACATGTTTTTTAAGAAAAAGTAGTGGACGGTGCCAAGTAAAATAGCAAAATTTCATTTGAAAAGGTACTTTTTCTTTATCTATCACAAAGAAGAAAAAAAAGGATACAAACTTACTAAAAATATGAGAGTAATTTTTTTAGTATAATATTAAATGTGTATTGTAATTCTTCATTCTTGTATGCATCTTCTCCTTCATCAGAAATTTGGAAATTTATTCAAGTTGAAATTATGCAGAACCCTTTTGTTTGGATCTTGATTTTTCTCAAATTGGTCTTCACATATTTTGGTTAAATCTTCTATTTTTACATTCTTTAAATCTTTTGAAGTGTCATTTTCCTTGATAAAATTTGTTAAAGCTTCAACTTCAAGATTATTTTTGAATTTTCTCCATCTTTTATTTTTAATTTGTTTGTTGAGATTTCTTTTTCAAAATCGGATTTTATAGAATGGATAGTATTTAGAATAATTAATCAATATATGAGGTAATAACAACGAGCATTAATTACTTATTATTTTTCCTAGTTTGATCAATTATCTATTTTCAAAACTAATTAACTAATAAGGGTATAATAGAAAGATTATTGTAATTTATGCATTGATTTTATGAAATGACAAGTATTAGTTGGTCCATAATACTTGTCGTTTCATAAATCAATCCATAAATTACAATATTCTTCCTAATTTTCTATTATACCATTTATAGTTAATTAGTCTTGAAAATAGATATTTGACCAAATTAGAAAAATTAATAAGTAATTAATGTTCATTGTAATTAACTCATACATTAATTAATTACTCTCAACATTGTACTACTCTATAAAATCTAATTTTGAAAAAGAAATCTCAACAAACAAATTAAAAATAAAAGATGGAGAAAAAACTCAAAAAAATCATCTTGAAAGTTGAAATTTCAACAAATTTTACTAAGGAAGATGACACTTCAAAAGGTTTAAAGGGGATGTAAAAATAGAAGATTTAACTAAAATATGTGAAGGTCAATTTAAAAAAAATCAAGATCCAAATAAAGAGATTATGCACAATTTCGACTTGAATAAATTTCCAAATTCCTGATGAGGGAGAAGAAGCATACAAGAATGAAGAATTACAATACACATTTACTAATATTATACTAAAAAAATTACTCTCAAAATTTTATCAAGTCAGTATCCTCTTTTTGTGATAGATAAAGAAAAAGTACCTTTTTTAAATGAAATTTTGCTATTTTGCCTAGCAGTGACCACTTTTTTTTATAAAAAAAAAACTTTTGGCAATACCTATTACATATTGATTCAAGTAAAATCTAAATACATCCAAAGATTCTCTGTTATTGTACATATCTTCGTAATTATTTTTTAACATCTCCTTTAGATAATTGATTTTGTTGTCAAGTATCGATGCTTATGCCCATCTGCTCAATCAATGTTTCCATTAATGAAAATAATCAAAAATACCAAACGCAGAAATCAAGCATATTTATCATTTATTAAAAATTGACTTCAGAAAACACATTAAATAAGGGTAGAATTATGAACTTACTTAATTTCTTAATGCAAGTGAAATCTAAAAAAGTGACATAAAAATGAACGGAGAGAGTATAAGTAGGCGTTTGGCCATGCAATACCATATCACGATATGGTATCGTGAGATGGAATCAGCGTTTGGACATGCGATTTTACGCTGATTCCATCTCATGATTCCATATCATGAGAGGTGATACCATATTCTCCAAAAATCATGATATGGAATTATATGGTGATTCCATATCATGATTTGAGATATTTTAATACAATAATTTATCCATAAGTTTATATTTTGTTAAAACAACCTCACATTTATATCTACTAACCATTTGTTTCATATGTAAATAAAATTTATAATCACATCATTACTTTTTAAAATTTATTATTCTCACCAGCATATAGTCACTTTAACTCACACCTCACGATTGTGGAATAATAAAATCTTGAAGAGCCCGTGAAAGGTGTTTCATTTACTCAAATATATTGGTGAGAATGCACTTGTTGAACCAACGTCACAATTTCCATTTCCACCACATGATAACTTTAAATTACATCCTTAAAATAAATATTATTTATTTACACAAAACTGTCTCATTTACGTCACATATGCTTTTAGTAATTCTTTATAAAATGTTTTTTGGTAGATAAATATTATGTTGTTGATGTTCGTTTCCGAAACACAAGGATTTTTAACTCCATACAAAGGACTACACTATCATTTGCAAGATTACCGAGGAAGTGAAAGAGAGCCTCAAAATGCCAAAGAACTATTTAATTTTATGCATTCATCTCTGCGCAATGTGATTGAATGGACTTTTGGAGCTTGAAAAAATAGATTTAGAATACTGAAACAAGACATGAACTATTATGCGGAGGATATTGACCAACAAATGGCTCAAAGTAATAATGTTGGTTCGTCTTCTCGGTCACATGATCGAGAAATGCAAGTTCAACGTGAAAAAATTGTCCATACTACGTGGAAGGATTATATTAAAGACTAGTACACTACAATTTATGTTCAATTTTTTTTATTAAATTAAAGTTAAATGAAACAATTACTTAAGTGGAGAACAATAACTTTGTAATAATTTATTATGCGATTTTATAATTTTTTGTTTATTTGATAAGATTGAATAAACAATTGGGCTATTTTAATAGTTTTACAACTTATAGGATTTTTAGGTTTATGAGAAAATATACAACACAAAAATTTCATATCGCAAATTTCATATCGCACGTCCAAACAAACCTTCAATTTCATCTCATGATTCCATATCATGATACCATATCGCATGGCCAAACGGGCCCTAAATAAAAACCTCACATCCTGGCTAATCACTCCATCAAGCAATAAATATTTGATAAATTACATGCATGATTCAAGGGGATCCATTTGACCATATATTAAAAGACAAGGACCAATACATAAATTATTAATTACTATTGACAACTCTTTCACTAATAAAAATAATGAAATTGTGTTCATTGCTGAAATACTGATCCTGGATGTTCACCGAAAATGACCCTATTTACCAGGCTACAAAGGTGCAGCCAGCCAAAATCAAAACAGAACATATATAAAACACAAGTGTGACCTATCAACGAAATTGAAAATGCTAGGTGATTTCCTTCCATTTGTCTAAGCTTTGGAGATAGAGTTACCTGATACCTAGGTTGGTGGAGATACCAAGTACCTGGTGAAATGGTCGAGGTACAAATAGCATGGACACCACCTCTGTAAAGAAAAAGAGACACAAACTTCCATTTCCATTTTAAGTTAGGATCGACTTAATGGTCAGAGTAATCCTAAGAATAGAGATGTCCAGGTTCAAACCTCATCCGCGATCTCTTGGACCACTGCCTAGTAAAAAAGCCAGTGCCAACTGATAGCACAAGCCAAGGAGACATTTTGGGCAGAGTTAAGGAAGTTTAGTCACCTCCAAGAAAATATCAAATGTAAACACAGGTGATAAGCAGCGATAATTAACATGAACAGAATCAAAAACTTTAAAAAGAAACCTGGATTTCTGAATCAGGATTTTCTTACACAAAACTGTACTTGGAGGGTTACATACCAAGGTTACAGTTTCAGAAGAGGCAGAGTGGGATGCTCGTCTTGAATTTCAGATTAAGCATGCCATACTGGAAAAACTAGGCATTCTACATCATGCCAAGTTGAAGGTGCCTGGTAAGTTCTGTACAGAAACAGATGACTTAATGGGAATGAAATTTACGAATTAGAACTTCTACAGTGCTGAATATGATTCAGATGGTGATTCGTCATCAGGTGGCCACTGTTGATTATGAGCAAAAGGAGGTGGTGGAGGATCGACAGTCAGAGTTCCCTCCAGTACCTTGATTACCTCTCCCATTGATGGCCTCATACGTTCATCACCTTGTAAGCACCAAAATGCAATTCTTAATGCTCGTTCTAACTCTTCTGAATCGGCGCCAACCACAATTCGCTGATCCATGGCCATTTCCTTTTCAGCTTTCACCCATTTTTCATAGGACCAATAACAAGCTTCATCCGCATTTTGGCATCCAGTGATTAATACCACCATCACTTTGCCAAAATCTCTTACATCTGTCTCTGCTAGCCCCCCGCTACTGGAAGCCTCAGCTTGAATAGTCCTCAGCCCAAATTCACTAACTTTGGCCTCTAATTCATCATCTAAGACAACATTTTCACATTTAAGATTTCCATGACTAATAAACTCCCTACATCCTGTATGCAAGTAAGATATGGCCTTTGCCACTGACAAACATATATCCATTCTTTTTCTCCACGTCAATCTCTTGCACATTCTAGGTTCTTCTAAACATTTGTCAACAGAACCATATTTGGCAAGCTCATAAACCAATAACCTACGGCCGGACTCACAGCAATAACCATCCAGCCTCAAAAGATTTTTGTGGTATATGCTTCCTATTTTTAGAACTGCAGCCCGGAACCTCCTTTCATCAATAGAGGCATTGAGATCTTTAACTGCAACAAGCCTATTATCTGGAAGTACACCTTTGAACACATTCTGCCCAATTTGTTGCTTAAAATTATCAGTCAGGTCTTTGATTTCAGAGTAAGAAAACACGATGCAGCCAGTAGCATTAGGCACTATATGGGGTAAAACAGATTTCTGCATCATATGTTTCCTTCTCCTGAAAAGGTAAACTCCAATGCTGAATTGAAGCATGACAAACACAACGATTGATGCAGCAGCAACTTCTAACAGACAAGAAACACAGATTTTCTGTGATACCTTTCTCGGAGTAGGTACAGGCGGAGGTAAAACAGCAATTGGGTCTGAACAAGTTTTGACAAAAGTAACGGAACCCAAAGAAGGATCTGATTGACCACCAACATACCGGGAGTTCATCATGTGGCATTGTGGAGTGCCATTGTTGATAAAGGATGCAGCATGGCAGGATGGATCTTTCTGACACAGACTTCTACACTGCTGCAAATTGGTTTGCACAACTGTGTTGTTTGGTGGGTATATTCCGTACAAATACATATGCTCATGAAGGATCATGGATGAACCAGATTCACAACTTGGTTTGTATGGAATTAGACATTCAGAGTTTGAGTCTCTTGTAGATCTAAATGGACACCAACAATCATAAGAGTCAGATGCATTCAAGGTGCAAATACCATTGGTAGCACAGGTTGCGAAGACATCACACTGATTAATTATAGCTTGCCAAACTGTTCTCCATGACGTTGCATTATTTTCCCATGAGTATATCCGAAGATTACCATCAGAATCTAGTCTGAGGAACCGAAACTTCACATCAGAATCATTGTGGTCCTCACCATAGACTGACCAAACAGCTTGCGATTGCTGATCAAGTAGTTGGAGGATTCCGTCAGAGCCAAGAATGGCTCGTACAGCAGATTTAGGACCCCCAACAGTCCAGTAAATGATACTAGTCTCCCACCTAAGCTGCATCTCACCAGAAACATTCATATGAAGACTGTAATAACTTGTTAAAGAACCCCTGCTAGAAGCTCGAAGAGACTGGCCAACAGATAAACTCTGGCCAGACAGCATTGTGTCAGATGGACTTTCAAAACTCTGCCAAACAGCACTCTTATTCCTATTTAACAGGACAAAGTTGCCATCATCAAGAAGAACAGCTGATTCAACAGATGTGTTGCCAGTTTTGCTTTGCCAAACAATTTTTCCCTTTGTTGGATCAAACAATATCATTTCCCCAGTTAGGGAAAGCTCAAAATATGCTTTGCCACTAACTTTAACATTCCACCCTGCAGTCCAAACGGCTGCTTGCTCACTGCTAGGTATATAAATTGCATTGAAACGGACACCAAAGCTATACTGGTCGGAGAAGTTCAAGAATCCAATTGCATAGTCCTTATTGGATGAGAACCAATAATTGTTCTCTTCTACTGTTAGTTTGGAACCCAAAGGAATTTGTGAACTGACAACTGAAAAAAGCAAGAACCCGATAGAGACAGAAAGCAGCAAATTAGAATAACAGGCTATTATTCTGTCCCCTCTATCCATATCTGTCACTACTTGCGGAAGCAGATGAAAAGACAGAAAGCTGGTTCCAGCTTCTGCATATCAACAAAAAATATGTTCAGTCATTCCACTGATTTACAATGAACAAGAAACTGTTCTTTTGTAAAGGAATTGAAATATCACTATCAACTATAAGGTAAAACTCTCAAACTACCAATTGATTCAAGGTTACACCAAGATCAAACAAAAGGTGGGAAAATGATTGAAAGAGAAGGGAAGCATTGAACCTCAGAAAAAGACATCCAAACCACATCAATTGGAAGAATATTGCCTGCAGACACTTTCTTGAAGCAGCAAATGCTTCCCTATAAGAAACTTGCCATGTGAGAAAACAAAAGATCCACACCTTATGATTGAACTAAAAAAACTATGACCTACAGATGGACCATAAAATAAACAGTACACAAAGAAAATTAATTAAAAATGGCTAAAGAAAACAGCATTTGTTTGAAATCCTGGTTCAAAACTACAAATGGGACCCTATTTAGGTCCTTATATTCAACCACTTTTCTATACTTTAAAGTGACACTAAAAAATGTTTTGCAAGCATCCAAAGTTGAAAACCTAATCAGGGAGTAGTTTAATACCCCAAAAATTAACTATTTAAAAGTCAATATAGACGCATAGACTTGGAAACAAACATGCCTTTGACAAAATACGCGTTGCAAAGAAACCATGAGTCCACACATACACACATATATATCTCAATTTTTCTAAGCAAAAAAGAGCAATTTAGGTAAGAGAAAAAATTGTTTTTAAGGAAAGATAAGAGAACAAATCTAAGTGCACATGCAAGAGAGAATGGATCTTTACAATTACGTCCCAATTTTAAGGACAATGTAGAGCAAAAGTACTCGGTCTAACATAACTCCAAAAGTTGAAATCCTTAAATGGGTATTTCAAGATTTGAAGAAAATGAGAACCCCACAAGTGAAAAAGCTTTAAAATCAACATATCTCAGTGAAAAAGCTAGAGTGAAACAGAAAGTTAGTAACTTGGGGAAGTTTTGAGTGGTGAGCTTAAATTAACAAGAGATATGACTCACCAGTAAAGTAAAGAGGCAAAATTTAAGTGCCTCACATTGTAGATTTTCAACTCTTTATCTTTCCCTGGAAAGCAAGAGAAGGGACTGCCGGAAAATCAACAAAGCAAAATTTTTCTGGAAGTAAAAGGGAGTGGTCTGAAAAGGTTTCAGACACTTCGAAAAATGTCTCTTCTAATCTTGGAGATTTTTTTCTTTTTCTATTTCTAAAAAGTAAGAGAGGATTAAATATTTTTTTGTTACCAATGCAAGTGATTTTTGTTTTCTTCATATTGTGTTTCTTTTTGCTTTTTCTTTACCTGGTTGGATTTTAATTTTTTTTCTTTAAAAAGAATTCCATATATCCTTCAACTTTGTCATATAAAGTTGACATTTTTTTAGAACAATTTTCACATATAGCAAACATAAAAATTATATTTGTATGTTATAGCTATAGTTTGCATAATTGCTCCATAGCAAATTGAAGCTTTTGATTTGTATAATTCGCTACAAAATCCAATTTTATACAAATTGTTTAGTTTTGTACAAATTCATTTATACATTGTAATTTGTATAATAAGATCTGTATTTGTATAATTATAAGTGTATATGACGAAAATATATGTATTTATATTTGTATATACATTTTTCTCTCGCTTTATACAAACACAAACACATTTTATACAGTTTATATCGAAATGTATAAAACGGCTAATTGTATACCGAATCAGATGACAAAAAAATGAGATGTTTGCTGCGAATTACAATTAAAATAAACTATGGCTATAGCATTTAATTTGAATTAATAGTTTGCATTTGATACAATTTTTTCCTTTTTTTTATAAAGAAATAAGTGTCAAAAACACACTTAAACTATACTTTTTTTTTTAGTTTCATACCTAAACTATTGAGAGTTTGAGTTTCATACTTAAACTATCACTTATTAATTTGAGAAACACATCTCTCCCTTTTATACCACTCTCATCATGGTGTGTGTAATACACTCTCTTTTATTTTAAAAAAATGCCACATCACACCCGACAAAACATTTCACCTTGACAAAACTTAAATAAATTATTAGTATTAGTTAAAATTAAAGATTAAAATTATTATCCCAAAAAAATAATACTTTTTTATAAAATAAAATGTAAAATATTTTTACCCCACTGTGATGACCCAGAAGGTCATTTTTGAAAATTTTGAACTATTCGTTTAACGTGAGTTAATTAATTGATGGGTGATTGTAGATAAATGACTTAATCGATAGTTAATGGGCTAAAGTGATAATTTATTTAACGTCCTATACCATTTAGCCTATATTTAATAAATAAGTGAGTAAAATTTATCACTTTTAGTACATAATTAATTCAGAAAAAGAAATAAAAAGGAAAAGAAGAAAAGGGCGAAGGGTTCTGGCATCACGGCTTAGGAACCGCTTCAGGTAAATCTCAACAAAAGCTTTCAATTCTCTGCTAGGCTTTCCTTAATTGTTGTACACATATGTATATATATATATATAACAATATTATATAGTATGTAATTGGATATGTGTATAATGATAAGTAATGATTGACAATTTGGTTCTTTAAAGTTAACTAACAAATCACGTGATTGGTTGTAAATTGGGATGATTTTGGAATCAGTTTGTTAGTGGGTAATCAGTTAATAATTGTGACTAGTTGGGTGATTTGATTATAGATAATTTGATGTGTATTGTTGAACATTGAAAAAGAGAAAATATAAAATAATTGTCATAAATGAAAGGATAAGGTGAATGAAAATTGATAGTTGTTCACACGTGGATCCTGGGAAAATTTTGTGACTAACTTTAAATGAAAAATTGATAGGTAATGATTGGTACACTATGTGTGGTTAGCAATTAGGAATTAGAATTGGAGATACAGTGGGGACGTATGTAATCTTGGGTTCGGAGGTGGTGTTCTTTCCGTGTATGATTGGTGATTTGGTTTAATTTTTTATTACTATCACATTATGAGTTATGTTTTGGCATATTGAGATAGGGAATTAAATATTAGATTTATCGTATCATATAAATACCATTTGAATTATGATATTGGAAAAGAATTGGACTTAATCCTAAGCTTTGAAACTTAGGAACTTGATTATAGATCTGGGTGATCTTTTGGGCCTAGGCTAAACCTATCGTAATATGAGCATTGTTAGTTTCGAAATCTTATTGTGAATATGTACTTGAATAAATTGCATTGATTTAGAAGATCAACGAAAAGGGAAGTCTCAAGTCTCGGAGTGATTGTTCGGTTATTTAAGGCAAGTTGATTTCTAAACCCTTGTTAAGTGTATGAAATTCGTGTATTTTCTTGTAATATGTGTTTGGGGGTAATGAGACTTGGTGATGGGTTGACTTATTCACATTAATTAATTCTAATGATGATGAAAAAGGGGTAATGAAAGGCAATGTGATTAATTGTTTGTGTGATGTGTTGAGAATGGTTTGAAAGGCTTGTTGAATCATTGTTGATGTTGTATCATGATTGTGTTGTTGTGAATTGTGCAATGTTACGAAAATGGTCATCTCTTCATTATTTGTGTGAACATGTCATTTGCATTGTTAGACATGGTTGTGACAAGTGTTATGTGAATTGAGAAAGAATAAGAAATTAAAGAGAATGTACCATTTCGAGGGACGTATCGCGCGCTGCGATGGATACTATATTTCAAGGGACGTATCGCGCGCCGCGATGGTTACTGTTATCGAGGATCATATCGCTCGCTGCGATGGATGCATGGACAGATATATTCCCCATGGGTCCCAGACTGAGAGACAGCGGGTGTGTATCATTAGGTAAGACATGCATCACTATACTTGACATTGCATTGCACTTCTTTATATTTGGTGAACTTGATCTTGTGTGTTGCTGATCTTGTGAGTGCCTTTCTGTGGAACTTGTGACTGATGAATATTGAGCCTGTTGTTGAAGATATGCAATTGTTAGAGTGTTGTTGTTGAGGATATGAAACTGTTAGAATGTTGTTGTTGAGGATATGAAATTGTTAGAGTGTTGTTGTTGAGGATATGAAATTGTTAGAGTGTTGTTATTGAGCTATGTGCTTTGTAAACTGTGAACTGTTAGGTTGGGATGGTTTTATGCAGGTTGTAGTTGTGGAGGTTCGGTTGGGGTGGTAAGGAGTACCCGTATTCTATTCCCTTAGCTTGTGTTTAGGAGTTTACTTGCTGAGTACCGTGTGGTTTGGTACTCACCCCTTGCTTCTACAAACTTTTGTAGGTTTCGAGCCTGAATTTTTGTGGTACTTGTTATTCTCTTCTTTTCTGAGGCTTCTGGGATATTTGTGAGGTAGCTGTTTGTCTTCTCAGCGAATCTTCTTACTCTTATTTATGATCTTGTTTTATTCTAGAAACAATGTCATTTGAGACTTGTGTTTTTTTCCTTTTGAATCAATTGTAATACTTTAGAGGCTTGCACACGTGACAACCATATTTTGGGGGTATTTTTGAGTTGATTATAAAATTTCCGCATTTTATTGTAATGGTTGAGTTTTAGGCTGACTTGTCTTGGTGGATAAGACGAGTGCCATCACGTCCATTTTTGGGTCGTGACACCCACTCCATCACTTCCTCTCACCCCTCACCCCCCCGCGCCCATATTATTTAGATTTTTTTTGTTTAAATTTCTTTTATAAAAGTATTTAATTTTTTTTTACTTCATCCCCCCCCCCCCCTCCCCCCCTCCCCCCTTCAAATACTAATTTACATATTATTTAATTTTTTTAAAAAATAATTATATCCACTAGTCCACATAGCCCTTCGCTATCACTCTCATCATGATGTGTGTAATACACTATTTCTTTTATTTTAAAAAATTGTCACATCACACCCGACAAAACATTTCACATTGACAAAAATTAAATAAATTATTAGTATTAGTTAAAATTAAAGATTAAAATTATTATCCCAAAAAAATAATATTTTTTTATAAAATAAAATGTAAAATATTTTTACCCC
>JAJOOR010017669.1:0-23319 GCA_036250505.1 Solanum acaule
GCCCCCCCCCCCCCCCCCCCCAAATTATCTCTCTATGTTGTCTCTCTCCTTTTTATACATATACAAATATAAATTATACAAATACAAATTATACATTATATATACAATTATATGACAGATATACAAATACAATTTTCCTCTATCCACTCTTTGCCCTCTCTTGCTCACCTCACTCCCCCCTCCCAATCTCGCTCGCCTCTCTCCTCCCTCTATGAATCTCGTTCCCAGATAAATAAATGCATATGTATACCAGTTATATATATACAATTATCTGACATATATACATATGCAATTCAACAGATATACATATATAATTCACCTCTCTCCATTATTTGCCCTCTCAGTAGCCTCTCTCCTCCCTCTCCTAATGACTATAATTAATAATAAGAGTGAATTAGAAATTATGTGATAAATTATCTCTTAATTTTCTAAAGTAAACAAGTAAAATTGAATAATTATTTATAATATAATAAATAAATAAAAATGGACAGAGGGAAAATTTTCTAGAAAATAATATTCGTAAAATGAGTTGGTTGATATAATACTCATGATTTTTGATAACATGAAAATTGTTGTTACACCCTGAAAATTTTAAGTTAAGATCCGAACTATTCTTTATTTATGTGTAAGGTAATATCGAGTGATTCTACAATTGTCTATATGTGAAAAGGTGAATTCTTTAGTGTGAGAATGAATTTGGGTGTGAATTAAGGTCACTAGTATTTGAATCTTCTTTCCAGCACCACCAGTTTTATGTCAATCTGAGTTCCGAGTAGAAAGTTATGACCATATCAGTAATCTGATACACTGCAGTGACGAATTAGCCAATGGGAAAACATTAAAAGGGGTTATTTTTGTCTTTTTACCTTTAAGGAAACTTTAAACGAATTTCTTGACTAATTAAAGGCCCAAACCAATCATATTTTCATCTCTTAATCCAACATTCTCTTCTCTCTCAAATCCTAAGGCAAAACCCTAAGGAAAAATCAAAGTAGAAAACTTTCATTCAAGATTCTTTCAATCTTTTCCAAGATTCTTCTTCAAGGTAAGTTCCTCTCCAAGAATTCCATTCTTTCTAACTCAAATTTCTCCATACAGTTATGAATCACCAATGAAAATTATAATTCTTGGTAATAGATATTTCAAGAAACTAATTCAAGAATCTTAAGAAAGGTTTTCTTGATTGTTCTCCTTCAAGCTAGGGTTTCAAGGCTTCTAATCAAGTTCTGCAAGGCTATCATAGTGTTGGAGCTAGTTCGTCCTCACGCCTTACATCTACTTTCAAATAAGTAAAAGAGTAATCCCTAAATTTGAGTATTCTTGAGATGAGTTGATTTTGAGTTCTTGAGTTCCTGATTCGTTTTGAAATTCTATTCCTAATTATTAAATTGTTGTATGTTATACATTAAGATTCTTGAGTTGATTTGTTCACGTCTATATTCCAGCATGAACTCTATGAATTGAGTATTCTTGAGATGAGTAGTATCGTTGATTTCTGAGTATTTGAGTTTTCTATATTGACATCCTTGAGTTGATTTGATCTTGTCTATATTTCAGCATGAACCCTATTTTGAATTATAAATTTTGAGAATCTTTTAAAGCCAGATTTGTGTTTTAAACTGAGTTTTTCAGGAAGTAAAGAGGAGTTTGAGAAAGAGTACAAAGGAACTAAGTATTTCCCAAATGTTTCATTTTTACATGAAGAAAAAGAGTATTATTTTGAGAAAAGAGAAACTTTGATTTTTAAACGAGTTCATGAGTTCAAAGATATTTCAGAGCAGTTAACTCTTTTAAGAAAATAGTTTGAGCCATTATCTCAAATCAGAGAAAGAGTATGTTTCATACATTTGAGCATGAGTACATATATTATTGGGAGTAGTATTGATCACCGATATGGAGATGAGTTCAAACAACTCAAAATCTTCATAAACCATGTCTTTCCAACATGGGTACATAGTCATATTTTTTAGATGAATCCTTATTGCTTAGTGGATCCACTTAGTTGAGGTGTACTATATTCCGACACGATTTAGGACAGTTTTGACAGCGTGGGCGAGATGTTGTATCATCATGTAGCTCACAGTGATTGTTGTCGATTAGAGAATCTCCTAAACAGAGTTAAAAGTGTATTTTATTATATCACTTAATATGTTGAGTTTAGAGATGAGTAAGTCATTTTGTAAAGTTTTAATGATTTCACTTCATTATTTCTTTTACATCCAGTTGAGTATATATTTATATCTATTGCAGTTCTTTTATTCAGTTATTTGTCATTCAACTATATTACAGACTCATACATTCAATGTATTGATGTCATTCAACCTGCATCTCTTAATGATGCAGATACAAGTTCTTAGGATCCTCAATAAGAGTCTGTTGGGATCACTTCATCCATTCGTCAGCTTTTGAGTAAGACCTCCTATCTTCCGGAGGACTCCAGTTTTATGAGTTGTTAGTGGTAGTTCTTTTGAGGAGTCGGAGTCTTGTCCCAACACTCATCTTTGTATAGTAGAGGCTTCATAGATACAGAGTTTTGGAGAGTCTTTCAATAAATGCTCTTAGCCTTTTTCTTGACAGTAAGATTTGGGAAGCTCTTCCCTTCTGCTCGACTTGTCTATTGAATCAGCTCTTTTCCAGGAGTAGGCAAAAAGAAAAGCTTGTGTTAAGCATATTGGTTGTTTAGATATTTTATTTAAAATTTATGTTTCATACTCAGTATATTCAAAGAGTTTTGAGATTTATTACACTATTGATTTAGTATTTCTTTCAGTTTGATGCTTGTGTATGCATGAGTTAGTCTTCCGCTTGTAGTCAACCAGGATGAGGGTTCGCTTGGAGGCCAGCAATGGTTCTCGAGTGCCGACCACGTCTAGGGTGTAGGCTCGGGTCGTGACAACTGTTCTCTAACGCCACACATATTTTTCTTTTGTCGTTCACTTTTACTTGCTTTTAATGTTCACTTTGCACATTCTTTAAGAACTTAAGAACGAATGATTTGAAAAATGATATAGAATGAATAATTAGTGTTAACCGTGATAATATAAAAATAAATTGTATTTCTCTTGATAATGCTAAAGTGAACAACTAAAAGAAAAATATTTTAAAATGAATAGTTAATACTAAAAGTAAAATAAAATTTCTTTTCATCTTTCTCTTGATATGATAAAAATAGATAAATACAAATGCAACTTTATTTTTAATATAATAAATAAATAAAGTTAATTCATTAAAAATAAACGGAGCTAAAAATGTGACATGACATTTTTAACAATAATAAAAAAAACCTCTTTTTAATAATATGAAAAATGTAATAATTTTTTGTTGAATAATGACTTAAAAGAGTTAAGCAATTTATTGTAAAAAAAAAAAGGAATAAGGTGACATGTCATCTCATAAAGAGAGAGAAAAATGTTTTCACTGTGTCAAATATAATTTGAATAAATTAGGAATAGTTAAGCGATAGTCCTAAAAGAAACAAAAATGATATTTCTAGGCGAATTTTCAAACATGAATGACTATCTAGAAAAATTGCTCCTAAATTTTTCATAATAAAAGGTATACAAAATAATGTATCTTTAATGTGGTTTTGTGAAAGAAATATTAATAAGAAACTATTATTACCAAGGTTGGAGTTTCATTATGGAGGAAGACTCATCTTGGGCTAACTTAGGTAAACATTAAAAATCTTAAATAAATTACGCAATGTAACTTTATGAGTTGCAGTGTAATTATCTCTTTTAGTTCATGTTTTCTATTTAAACTGATTTAAACATTATCAATATACTTGGCATTAAAAAAATAAACTAAATTATACATAAGTTAGTAATAAACATACTAATTTCCTCTCTAAATTAAAGTTTTCCTTCTGCTCCAAATTACAAAGTTGAGCAATATTTAGCCCTATTCCCTAATTTATGTAATGTAATATAATATTTTGTGGACATATTTTTTATGAGGAATTTATTTTAATTCTCTATATAATCATTTTCTAAATAAAGATAGAATCCATATTTTAGACGGTGAAGAAATAAATAATATTAATCATCTCGTGTTAAGATATAAATATAGTATCTTAATATTTATATGGGTATTCAAATTAAGATATATTAATTTTAATAAATACAATCTCCCTTAACATTATTAAAGATGTCAATAAATATAATGTAAAAGCTTACCATGTAGGTGTATCTTCCTTCTTGTTGTTTTTCCTTATTTATGTTTAGCTGGTGATAAATCATAATGGAAGTAAATAATTTCTGTTTAGAACAAATCTTAAACCCTAATTAAGTAAGCAATAGGAATATTTAGCCACTTTATGCATCCATGGAGCATCAACCTCCTCAACCGGTAATGATTTGTTATTTTTCTCCATCAGATTATTTCCACAATTTTACTTATGCTTTGATGTAGGTAAAATTGTTCTTTTTGCAGGATTGTATAATAAAAATAGAGGCCATCGGTTGTTGTGAAAACTGTGCCAAAAGAGTGAGGAAAAAAATTGTTCGACTGGAAGGTATGTACTTCTGCCCTGATACGGAGTTTTAAAAAATAATAATTTCTATCGTTGTGTATCATGAAATTTTGTGTACAAAATGATTTGATTTTACATACCTAATTGACTTTTGAATAATATTAAGGGATCCAGTAGAACAACTCATTTTACCACTTACAATAGAAAAAACAACTCTTTGGGGTGCTTTCTTATTGTCCCTTTTTTTCCTTACTGTGTCGGTGGGGAGAAGTTAATCTCAAGTTGAAAATAAAATTTGAGATTTTGAATATAACCTAAGGCCTAAGGGACTTGTCCCATCGGCTGGATCAGTAACATTTTTATTTACCCTTTAGGAGTGCTCAACCTCTCGATCTACAGATTGATTATGGATGTACTCAACCATTTAAATAAGTCTTGTCCATTATATTTAGTTTTAAATACTGAGTAACATTATTTTCTCAATATCTAGATAATTATTTATTTCTATTATCTCCATTGTTTCAATTTTTACGTGAACATTTTTTAGTATTTTTTCAAGAAGAATGTCACTTTTTATATTTTGTAATTGTATAGTAATACTTTAGCTTGAACATACCACATGTTACGTTTAACACAACAAGATTTAAAGATATTTTGACACATTTTACACATTTTTAAGACTACATAATGAATTTCTTTGTTAATTTTAAACTTCGTGTTCAATCAAACTAAAACACATAAAATTAAATAAAAAAAGTAAAAAATTAAAAGTCAAATAAAATAATTATTTAAGCATTTGATTCCACAAATTATGAATCGTAAGGTGATGGTTGGTGGTGGTTAGTAAGGGTGGTATTGTGGTAGAAGTGGTGGAATTGATCGATAGCTATAACAATGGTTGTGATTATAGAGGTGGTGACTATGATAGTTGAGGTGATTGGTGATAGTACCTGATGGTGTTGGTGGTGGGTGGTAGAGGTGGTGAGTAGTAATAGTGGTTGACAATGATGATAATTGTGATGGTGAAACTTATTTGTATCTTAATATATGACTAGTAGGGATGGCTCGCAGAGTAGGGGAATGTAATGGTAGAGGTATTTGGTAGTTATGTTGATGGTTGTAATGGTAAAGGTAATGGTGATTGTGGCGAAAAAGAGTGATGACAACTGTTGCTGGGGTGGTGATAGTTAACAATGATGGTAGTGCCTATTTGACGATTGTGATTGTAGATAGAGTAGTGATGGAGAGATAATCTACATAGTAGTGTGTGCAGAGTCAAAATTTTCAATAGGTGCAACCAAATGCCGTAAATGACATGAAAAGTAGAAAATATTGATAAAATATCATTCGCTTTCGTCTTGAATGAAATTCATTTTTTCATATGGATGTAGTTTGTTAACTCATATTTTATTTTGTTGATAGGTGTGGATTCAGTTGAGATAGATAGAGAAAAGAGATGGGTATATATAGGAGGGGATGTAGAACCTCAGTTACTCATTGACTACCTTACTCAGCGAACAGTGAAACCTAACAGTGTAAAACTTATATACTATTGTTCCAAGGAAGCAACAACTCATCATGCCAAGAACCAAACTCCAATGGAGAATAATAGTCATGTCAAGGAAACTTATTGTCATATGCCTAGTGATGATCATGCCAAGAATAACGAAAAAAGAGAAGGGGAAAACTACAACCAACATCATACAAGGGGAGACTACGATCCAAATCATTATGCACCACGTAAAGATTGGGTCCATAAACCTGAAAATTACGTAGCACAGCCACAGCCACAAAAACAAGATCAATATCATACATCTTCTGAATGCTGGAATCCATCTTGTGATTTTCATGCTTGGAAGAGACAAGGTAGCACTAGTCGTTTTGATTTTGACATGCGCTCTACTAGTGCGCGGTGGTTGAGAGAGGCGCCACCACTTTTTTATGGATACAATGAGCCTATTATGCGACCATCGGGACAATTTCCTTATATATGATGTGAGTGTTGTTAGAAAAATGATGAGGTCTTTTCAATAACTTATATGTAGTCATGGATAGTAGTTTGTTGCTGATAGGAATTGAGAGTTAGAAAAATGTTTAGTGCTAGCTAGTGAAAATGTTACAAATTCCAGCAGCATTACTGCAACACCCCCATTTGGAATTGGCTTTCTATGTTATATCTTCACATATACAATTCAGATTCAAAAAAAAAAAAAAAGATTTGCTTTTGCTTTCAATTAGTTTTACTTACTATATGTTTGAGATTTATTAATGTCAAATTTTGCAGTAAATAGTAGTAATAATACTGCAATTTCACCTTCACACACATTGGAAGGGAGGGAGTATATTCTAAAGAGATGAACAATTAGTTTATGAATATTACTTTTGAATTTTTCATCTTTATATTTTGGACTATATCACAATCATATACTGAATTTGGTGCAAATTCTTGAATTAAAATCTGAGTGCAAATTGTTGAATTACATCACAAATAGCGGTCATACCTCAACAGTGATTAATCCATTCCCAAAGCACATGTAAAATTGATACTAATATCCAGAATAGCTCTGCCACCTTCTTGAGAAGGAAAATCTAATGGTCGTTGTTCAGTGCAAGACAAGTAGGCTGTCGTGTAAATCAAGTAAAGTTCGTCATGAACTTGCTTTCGATAAAATGGATCTGCTACACCAAAGTTAACCTTCCTTCCACAGATCACAACCACTCTTTACCCCAACATCACTTCCAGAGCTTGAGAACCCTAAGCACTGGTCAAGTCGTCTAAAATTACTGGGCTACAACACCTTATTCTGTCAGGAGTGTCCAGAATATGTTATTTAATCACTTCGTATATCATTTTACTTATATATACGCTATTATTTTCCGACGAATTGGACACCCTTACTAGCCCCTGGATCTCATATTTCGGGTCATGAAGTACAATACTGAACGACTGAATCTTTTCTGATACATTTGGAATAGACCTTTCCATGATTTATTTGCAGTCATCTTTTTGAAACACCTGACCTATCCATGACTAAAAATCTGAATGATATAGACAGACTAAGCTTGAATGTGTTACGGGAGAACGACAAAGGGGATGCAGCATTCCATTATGTGTGAAACAGATTAAAATTTTTGATGCTCAACCCGCCCCGCCCTATTGTCATCCTTAATTTTTTTGAAAGAATTGCACTCTCCCACCAGTATCAATAATCAGAGGCGGATTCAGGATTTGAAGGTTGTGGATGCCATCGCCTTTAAATAGACGTGTCATTAAATCGATCAAATATTTATTCTATTTTGCTCTTGTAAATGGTAACTTGGGACTGTTATTTGGTTATTCATCTTTTCAATTTATAAAGATAAATGAATCGACAAATAAATAAATTATGACAACTTGACGCAAAAAAAAAAAAAAAACTTCCAACAATATCTTCTATATTGCACTTGATGAATTTTCATATTTTAAATACACTCAATAATTGACTTAATTATTTATATCTATTGATAATTCACGGTTTATGTAACATACTTAAATAAAGTGGTTGAAAATTTTTCACATGCATAATTCCAGTAACAAAAATGAAGTCTTATGTTGATATTTTGACTCACAACAATATAAATCTTAAAAGACCAACGAAATCATATGAGATTTCAATATAACTTTTGTCCTTTAGTGCAACATGCATTTTATTTTATAATTTTAAATTCTTGATAAGATTTAAATTATCATAATCTAAACTATTTCTTTTTTCATATGCATTCAAATGATTTAGATAATAGAACAAAGAGTAAGAGAAATGATTTAGATATAATTATAATAGAACAGAGAGTAAGAGAAATTTGGTGTCAGTTTAAAAAAATTTAACAAAAAGAAAAGAAATTTATTGAGGAGAAGATCGAAAACAAATCTTAGTCATTTATATGACTATAAAAAATTTTCATAAGGGTAAAAGGAGAATTACAAATTAAAATAGTTTCTAATAATGGAAAAGTGATATTCTTTTGAAATAATCTTAAAAAGAAAGTATATCACATAAATTAAATTGAAAAGAGTAATATTTTATGTTTAAAATAAAAAAGAAAAAATAAGTCAACAAAATACAAATGAAGAAGTTTTACAACATGTTAACATATTCTGATTATGTAATCAAGTAAAACATATTTCATCTAAGTTGTACCCATAGCCTAATGGCATTTATTTGTAAAAGAAAAATGTGTAGTATATTTAAAACGTACCCATCAGGAATCGATCCTGCGTACCTGGGGTGAAAAACACAACTCGCCACCAGTGGCACCATACCATCAATTTGTTCTGTGGTGGCAAGTTTACTATTTATAATATATTCTATACGTATATACATATATAAACAAAATTTCCGGTCACTGGGTGCCATGGCAGCCCCACCGCTACCTATAGATCCGCCCTTGCCAATAATGGAGTACTTGCACTCTCCCACCCATACAACACCAGATTACAATATGAGGTTAAAAAAGAATTACCTCATTCTGGTAAGCTACAACGACTCTTGTACCTGAAAACAACAACTTTAAGATTTCAAAAAGATATATATATATATATATATATTTAGTTACGTAATGAAGCTAAGCACAGAAAGGGTAACAAGAGAGACCGTGACGAAAAGCTTCATAGACTAAGGAGACGTACTGGTCATCTTTCTCGGAGGCCCTCATAATCTCCGGCTGGGCAGCCAATGGAAACCTCTTCCTGCTGCTGGAAGTGGAGGCGCCAACCCACCCCATGGTTCAGAATTCATTCAGATAGGGTATTGGTCGACAAGTTAAATGTTTGATCATTTGCTTAACTTACATCGTAGCTCAATAAACGAGAAATGATGAGCTAGCATATAATTGTTGCCCACCCATCTATATCAGTCATCAACCAATTTCTAGCTAGTAGGTCTTGATCAGATTGAGAATGATAAAAATTGTGAGTTAACTTGACACAAAATAAAACTAATCCATACAATAAATTAGGTCAACTTACCCTACACTTTTTTTTTTTGACAACCAAGTTGCATTACCTAAAGGACCAAATTCACCCATTAAACAACTGTCGAGGAATGGAAAGAACTCGATTTGAATTCGTCCACTTTCTCTTTCAACAAAGTAGAAGAAAAATAGGGGGAAAGAAACAATGAAAAAATGTATGAACTGTACGTCGATTTGACGGGGGGAAAATGTACTTCAACCTAATCAACTCTTATTTTTATTTGTTACATTTAACTATCAAGAAAATACAATTAACTGTTTTCATGTTTTACCCTTAGTAATAAATAGTACTATTTTTTAAATTATTTTTCAATTAATAGGGTTAGTATGATAAAACAGATATATCAATAGTTATTTTTCTTAATAAGTATGTCAAGTCAAACTGTGACATCTGACAAATAAAAATGAATGGAGAAAGTAATGTTTATTTTCATTATTTTTCAAAATTATTATTATATAACAATAAAAAAAAAATATAATTTTATGTGACAATCAATCTAATGTAATTACGTTGTTACCTTATTTTTTCCATTTAGCTTTTACTTATTATTTAATAACTTTATTTTACCTTTCATATTAATTGTAGAATAAAACCAGAAAAATTTAATTAATTCTATCTTGATTTAGTAAGTGATCAAGTAATAAGAGACAATTATTTTTAGCAAGATGTCCATTTAATATGGACAGAGGGAGTACAATACAATGTAATTATGATATATAGTAAAATGATATGTAAAAACCATCTCATAACCTGTTCACGTAAACCAGTTTCAAACAAGTTTTGGATCATAAACCAATTTGAAAACAAGTAAATGGCCCTGACAAAGTATCTCTACAATCTAGAGACCTGGTGTGTTCATGGTTAAAACTAGATTCAAGTTCAACACCGAACAAAATTGATTAAATAAATCAATTTTTTATTTGATTTAAGTTTTAATATATCAATAATATTTTGTTTTGTTTGATTTTATTGAAAACAAGTCTAATAAAAAATCGAAACAAATTAATATGTTATATACATAAACTTTATAATTCTATATTTATATATAATGTATTAATTTTATCAATAATTATAAATACTTCATATGTATATTTTTTCATAAAATTTTATTTATCTTTAATAGGCAAATAAACTTACACCTTATTAAACCGATTCATTAAAAGAAGCAAACTATGAGATATACCTATATATATTTTTTATCAACTTTATTCACTTGATTAAAGCTTACAGATATTAAGAGATTCTCCATATTCCAAAAAAACTATAATCACTGCAATAAAAGGTTAATAACGGATTATAAGTTGAAAATTTCTTCTCGTTGTTGAAAAAAATATCTATCATTATGTTCTTAAAAACCAAGCTATCAACACCCAATATTAAATATTGGTCATCATTATAAAAGTACGTTCAGCCACTCTTGACACAATTTTTTTTGACAAACATATGCCCAGATAAAACATAAAACAACTTCAACAATCAATTATAAATTTCAAAGTTTTGATAAGGGAAATCCCAACACACTGTCTCCTACAAGTGAAAAACTGGCATCGCATACTGGAGTTCAAAACTCTTATACGTGAAACTCCAACACACACTGTTGAAATTCCCACCCCCATTATTTTCTAAAGAGAAAATTACAGCCCAACAAAAACCAACAACTTCTCTGTGAAACTAAATAACTTTTAACATAATACTACTTAAACCACGTAGAGACGTTAATAAAGCAAACTAAACAATTAAAGAATAACAATATAACTAGCTAAATTGAAATATTAAGTTGTAATGTTTACATATGATGATTTATGCAAACTTAGAGTTTGAATTATTCTTGTTATTTACTTAATTTTAGTGTTTTACTTTATTTATTTTTTATTTAACCCATAAGCCTGCCTAACCCACATTGCTTAAGCCCCACTAACCAGTAAACGTATTCAGATTAGGCTAAAAGCTTCTTAAATGATTTTTACTAATCTTAGTCCAATCTTATTAAATTGTGAGTTGGATCGATCCGGTGTAACAAACTTACCCTTATCAACAACACTAGTGGCTTGAAATCAAGCAAAGCTCAGATACTCTTAAGCAAGCTTGGACTAATCGATCTGTATGTCTAAGCTCCTGATGTATGAGAGTTAAATACCACAAATTTTACCCTGATTAAGTAATAAATTCCAGCCAGAGAATATACTTGAATACATTAATTGTATTAAAAACACATGTAACATATTTACTTATTATGGTAAACATGGGATGTGATTAAGTTTTCCCCCAAAGATTAGTTGGTTACGGTTGCCTCTTCCTCCCACTAATATGGTCTCAACCTACCTAACAATCACTCAATAACTCTCTTTGAAACACTGACAACAAATGTACCTGTATGTGGTACACTGCACAAGCAACGTACGTGGATGACATAGATAGCACGACAACAATGTCTCACAGGACACGTGCATGCATGCAACAAACACAGTTACTTAGATCTCCGTGAAAATTAAGATCTTTTGTTTTAATGATTGTGGTATATGTACCAACTTTTTCACCACTTGATTAATTCTACAGAATATTTGTCACCTCCGATCCGTAACAGGTATCAGGTAACTATATCCCCTCCTGAGAGTAAGACAAATAAAAAGAATTACCTAATATATTTTTTATCTCCACTAAATTTTAATTCTAAGACCTTAGAATTCTCAACCACATTATCACCTTTAGGCCACACCTTAGTGAAAATCAGGGAGATTTGTGTCAGACAATATGCATGCAGTATTGTCGGACCACTGAGATATCACGACTTCGAAAAAGTCTTAAGTTGACATGAATTTAACATTTCTTTCTGAGCTTTAATTCCTAACAATCTGACCCTTTATTTTATTTGTAGTTATTATAAACGCATTTCACGAATTGTATCTTCATACAGGTCATAACCACCATTTCTTGTTACTATCTACTTATTTTTTATGTTCTACTTTATTTATTTATTTGGCTCACAGACTAGTCTAACCCACATTGCTCAAGCCTTCAAACCAGATAACGTACTCGGATCAGGCTAAAAAGGTTAAACATTTCAATAATCTTAACTCAATCCTACCAAAATCACAAGTTAGATCGAGCTAGCCCAACAAACCTAGCTCGTTTCAACAGCTTTAGTAGCTTGAAATCAAGCAAAGCTCGGGTACTCTTGAACAAGCCTGGAATAATCTATCTGTATATCTAAGCTCCTAGTGTTGGGAGATAAATACAACAAATAAGTCCTCCCTTTCCTGAATCATGCACCATATGACGCATATTGTATCAAAAGAGACATTAGAGAGAGATATTTCACACTCAATATCAGATCAAAATTATACTACTTTACCCTGATTAAGTAATAAATTCCAGTGTGAATATACTTGAATACATTAAATGTATTAAAAGAACATGTAACATATTTACTTAATTAATTAGGGTAACCATTGAATGTGATTAAATTTTTCCCCAAACATTAGTTGGTCACAGTTGCCTCTCGTCCTACTTAATATGGTCTCAACCTAAATACTGACAGCAAATGTACTTGTATGTGTACGCCGCACAAGCAACTACGTGGATGACCTAGATAGCACGACAATAATGTCTCACAGGACGCGTCCATGCATCCAACGATATCCGTAGAAACTAGGGAGACACGGTATTCGCTAATTTTCACACACCTTGACTAATTCTACGGGATATTTGTCACCTTTTACTAGCAATAGGTATCAAGTAATTTTGTCTATCAAAACTAAGACGAGACAAATAAAAAGAATCACCTAATGGTATGTTGTAGCTTTAATTCGTAACAGTCTAACCCTTTAACGCTCAATTTCATGAGCTGTATCTTCATACAGCTCATATCCACCATTTAGAACTTATTTTGGTGACTTTGGTTGGAACCGAAGGAGTTCAGAAAAGTTTCTGAAACACCACCTTGCCATTTTTGAAGGTTAAAGAACTAAATTAGCAAACGGTTGATTCGATGCAGGTAAAGGTGGGCCCTTTGGACGGTCTGTGACAACACAAATGCCACTAGTACTTTTAGATGATTGATCGTGTGTATTATCAGTGCAAACAGATTGGAAGTGAGTATTTTCAGTGAGTCCTTACAAGTACTTTGTTGGAGATAGTATGACATTTAAATGGAAGGTTCTATAAATCTAAGATACTTGTGCACCTAGTTGTCGGAATAGTGAAATCATGAAAGGTTCTACATATCTAAGATACTTATTGCATCGAATTGTCCTTGGATAGTGAAATCATGCAAGGTTCTATAAATCTGAGATTCTTTGTGCACCAAGCTGCCTTGGGTAGTGAAATAATGGAAGGTTCTACAAATCTAAAGTACTTTGTGCACTGAGTTGCCCTTGGATAGTGAAATCATGAAAGGTTCTACAGATCTGAAATATTTTGTGCACGAGTTGCCCTTGAGTAGTGAAATCATGCAAAGTTCTACAAATCTGAAGTACTTTGTGCACTTAGTTGCTATTGGTAGTGAAATCATGTAAGGTTCTGCAAACCTGAGATACTTTGTGCATCGAGTTACCCTTGATAGTGAAATCATTAAAGGTTCTACAAACCTTGTATACTTTGTGCACCAAGTTACCCTTGGATAGTGAAATCATAAAACCCGAAATACTTACTGCACCGAGTTGCCCTTGAATAGTGAAATCATGGAAGGTTCTGCAAGCACTTATGCATCTCTACATCTCACGAACATATCGCAAGATAACTTTATTATTTATGTTATCATTCTATTTTAGTTTATTTTTAGGAGTATCTTGGTAATTATCATTTTATGTGTTGATCGATCTAGTTGGCTGCTAGACGGAAGTGATAGGCATTCCAAATTAAGTGAACAGGACTTAATTGCAGTAAGCATTAGAAAGCCTATTCTAGATCCATGTTAGAGAACATACCTCAAATCAGCTTCCATACCTGTGTCCAAAACGATGGTTGGGCAGCATATAAAATGATCCAAAATACTATTTGTAACCAGATGGCTTCTGGTTAAAACCTTTGTCTAGCAGCAAGACCTCACACTAAAGAAGTGAAGAGGATTACAGTTACGTAAATGAACAGGGTTAGTCATGATGTACTTTCCAAAAGCCGGTTACTCTACAGATATGTATCAACAAAGCCAACCATTCTACAGATCTGTACCAACAAAGCAAACAGATTGCAAATTAGATCCTAAAATACCTATGTATTTTATAAGTTGCAGAGATCTACATATTTCCATCGTCTATTGGGATATAAAAGACCATATACCAATACTACAACAATGCCAAGCTGATACAAGGTACATATTCAAAAGGAAATAGGAAGCTGATTGTTCACCTACACTGATGTACATGTGCAACTTCATTTACAAGTTCACATTCATCACTCTCAATGATCTCTCTTTCGCTTGTGAAGATAACCATCTCTGCAATCTTCATAAGAGCTGCTACTCATCCGTTTCTTGTTGTCATGAACCTCATCGGTGGAGTGTCTTGCATGGTGCCTGGAGTGCTTTGCATCATGCCCAAAACCCCTCCTCTCTTTGGATCATGCCGTCTGATGCACAGGTGTAGTAGGTTCTAGTGCAGAACTTGGGATATGCTTATGATGAGTGTCTCTTTCATGACACTTTCTTGAGTCCCGAAAATGGTGTTGATGAATTTCTCTCCTACGCCTATCAGAACTACTAGGAAAACCATCATTAGACCTGTCAGAGTGACGAGTCACCTTGTCTCTACTAGCAGATGAGTAATGATGACTTTTCTCAACATGGAGCAGCTTTCTGTGTGTTTTGCGAGCAAAGCGATCCTCAGAACAATTTGTACCTGGTTCCCTCTCCTTGTGGAACTTTCCTGTTGCTTCTCGATCATTGTTTGGGAAATGCTCCTTAAAGTTAGACTCAGCTTGACAATATTGCCCTCTGTACAAGGGTAGTTTTAATTAAAATCATAGTTTAATCAGACTTACATGAAAAAGAAAGTAACTAAAAGAAAACTATACAAGGATGATAAGGTGGAGGCAGGATACAGGCAAAAGATAAATGACAAGTACTGAAATGAAAAACTCACTGATGTTGTGTTCTAAATTCTCAGCTTATTCCAGAGAAGGACAAAGGAAATAACAAAGTTCTTCAAAGGAAAGCGTGAATAATTATCTAGCATACAATATGTTGTGCCAAAAATATTGAGTGGCACAGGGAAAGCACTAGCGTACTTGCACCTTTTTACTTCAGCTGGAAAGCATCAAGAGTAAAAATGTATCGTGGTTTAGACACAAGGACAGATGTCGATGAATTTAATATTCTATAACACTCAAATGTGGAGTTAAGTTTGTCAAGGATCAAAACCCGACTTCGGAAAAAGTAGCAATTTTTTAAAATCATATATTTACCCTTTGTCAAACCTGCTGTAACTCAAAATGTGGCATCTGACAAGAAGACAAATCAATAATTGGAGCCATAATCAACAAAAACAAAGCAGATACTTAGAGCAACGAAAGGAGAGAGATATTGACTTTGATAGATATTTCATGTTAATCTTGAATTCAGCAATTGCATAAAACAATTTACACGTAAAAGTACTAAGAGACAAGACGGTCACAAAATATATTTGGTCAGATGATCCCATTGTTGCTTGCACTATGTTCAGATGATCCCATTGTTTCTTGCACTCAGTGTTTGAGTGCTCAGACAAAGGAAAAGGATGCATGCTAACATGAATCGGCAACTACTTATGAATGTGATAATTCAGAATTTGAGAGGATGGAAAAGGAGAGGCTGGAGGGATTAATTTAACCATTTAGCTAAAGATGACAAACCGCGTCACATCCACTCCAAATAATGCATTACGTCAAGCTAACATCCAAAAGCAATCAATGCGAGATAAGATTTGGAAGATTATTTCCTGTTTTAGATATTGCGAGAACAAATAAACCCGTGTCGATTGCATTCTACTATTAATTTATATAGCTAAAATTACCTTCCCAATTTTTCATTCTGAATTCTCCTTTTATCTTCAGCAAGCTGGGCGCCCATGTACTCATATTGGTTCAATGGGAGATCATCTCTGTTTCCAGCTGGAAGTGCCATACCACCCATTCTCATGATTTCTCTGCGAGAAGTTTCCAAGGTCACAAATTCATTTGCATCAATTTGAATTCTACATGATAAAGGACGCCCATCTATAGATAGACGGCGTCGAGAAATCATTGAGCTACAAAGGCTAATCAAACGAAGAACTGACTTACCCACGTAAAGGCATGCCAGCATGCATAGATGGCATATAAGGAGGAACATAAGCAGGTGCCGGGGGAACCATACCAGCATTAAATGAAGCATTTCCAGCATTACCATACATATCTGCAAATGGCCCTGGTGTGGAATACGTATTGTTATTCCAGTAAGGTGATGAATAGGCTGGAAATCCTCCTGTAAGCACGAGGTTTCCTGATTCAAGCACAGCCAAAGCAAACACATTACACATATCGCTCTGCCTACAAAGTGAATTAACCAAACAAAAGGTCTACCTGTTTGAAGCATTGGATTTGGATTGGAAGCAAGAGCACAGATTCTGTTGACATGGTCAGGAGAACCATACATGTTACAATTACAGTCCTAAGAACCAAAAACCACCGTCAGTTTATGCCTATAGGTCCAACACCACAAAGCATCATGACTAAGTAAATACTTATCATTTTTCTTTCCCACTCAGTATTAATGATCGTATATCTTTCTGTTGCGATCTATCTTGCTATCACTGATCACATAGACCAAAAATTGTTGTATAACTCCAACATAGCCAGGATAAGAAGGTAATGCTTCTTTTTTTTTTTTTTTAATTTCATTAAGCAAAAAAACATAAGTTAAAGTTATCCAGCCAAAGAGGTTCTTTAAAGAAAGAGAAACTAAAGGGAGAATTATAAATGTGATTATGTGAAAATCTGAAATGAGGAAAGATGTGTGATGTTTACTCTAAACCAAATAAAAAATCTTACACACTTAGGGTGAAGTTCATAAGAATGCAGACATATAAAGGTATAGTTCATCTAAAAGTCCCAAGATATGGACATGACAATGAACGCCTTAGTATTACTGCAAATGTTTCTGATGATTCATCACATTATTTACACTTCAAGGCATCTCAATGTCCTACGCCTTTAGAGTTATAATATGTTTGAATACATGTACATGCACAGTAAATAATTTGTTCATGTTTGTAAAATGTCAAGCCCAAGCAATAAATGTGCATCCAACTATTTTCAAAATCACCAACGGTGCATCATTTATCAGAGTCAAACAACGCAATAAATGACCACAATTTAGGAGCATATTCACACTCATTTAGGAATTTCAATAGTATATTTCTTACCCAAAACAAGGTGTTCTTCACATATAAAAGAAAGATCAGATTTTCAAGAAAGAACAGTTCCTTCTCATATTTTCTTATCCTCACTTTTGTCTAATAAACATTGCTTACACCCATATAGAGATATTTAGCTTGAATATACCCCTGACAGAAGGGTAATTAGCCTGGATTCCAAATTGCATGTCAGGGGTTACCCTAAAAACCATAAAATGGTACTAAGCATGCTGACAAAAGTGTTTCGTACCTCTATTATACCAGCAGGCAGAAAATTCATGTTCCCACCTGCATCAAGACATGATTTCTGGTCAGTAATAAAAGATCTGTTATTAATGAGCAAACACCAGAATTAAGATATCAAAAGTTCATGATATTAATTCATAATGCCAGTGGCACATGTAAAGAGCCAGTGAAAGCAGTAAATCCTACCTCTTGTGTCACACCACAGGCCTGTATTCTTCTTGATGGAAGAATTGTCTGCAATCAAATAGTCATTGAGTAACTACAGCAAAACCACTATATAAACAAAGAATAACCCAGCAGACAAAGCAAATATGAGGAGTGCAAAAAGTAATACAAATCTCAACCTTTTAGCAAGCAGTGATATAGCTTGTTTTAGTCAAGAGAAAATCAATTTGAACAGTATTTAGTTCATTTTTACATTTTTTGTCACAACATAGTAGGTAAGGACAAAAACCTAAAACATCCAATGCTCTAGAACATGGAAAAAAAGTTACTGAACATAACTAGATAAAAGAATAGATAATGGGTTCAATCAAATTTAAATTCAAATCTATGTAAGATACCGATTGCAAAAGAAAATCAAGTATCTTGAGTAATGATTACAAACCAAAGTTAATTTTGGTTACAAATGCAGAAGAAATAGCTAGGAAAAATGGTCAGTTATGAGCTAATACCTTCATCTTGATCATGGGAATGAAGCAAATTAAGAGGCCTGCTTTCAGCCTCAAAATATTCTGGGTCATCAGGTAAACTTGGAAAATTCCAATGATTAGCATATTGACCTCTTCCTCCATCTATGTGTTGCATTATCCTAGACAACACTTTTTTCCCAACAGGTGGGTCTACCATAACTTGATTGGATCCTTTTCCAGTAGTTGAAGGTGAATGAGGCATCTCCGGTTCCCGTTGCGTAACAGTTACAGAACAACAAATATCCTTCACCTGATTGCCAGATTCATCATCTGCATCGAGAAACAGGTCAGCCACACCTCATTCACTACCAGTCTCTATTCAAGATTCACAATTCTCATGTAGCAATCATTTTCACCTGGAACATATCTGCGTAAAGCATTTTCTGACTCAGTTGCAAGAAAATTCTCAATTGTTCGCCTGAGAGATAAATTTGGTAGCAGATCTTCCACTCTACATCTGCTAGAAGAGCATTTTGGGCACTTCGCCTTTTCTAGAAGAACCAGACGAATGCCTGCAGATACATTCATCCAGAAAAAGTAGAAGTATATTCTCAATGTTCAAATCATTATTATCCAAGAACACAATATGCCCAAAAAGAGATTTGGTAAGTAATAACAAATGCAAAGAGTGAATATAATACTCATGACACATGCATTTCAGAAGAAACAAATGCATTGGAAGGAAGCACAGATGAATAGACAAAATTGCTCAATAATGCATGTACTACTCACATTTCTCACAAAAACTGTGCTGGCAGCAAGGTATCATCACAGCATCCTTAAAGAAGATACTGCAAAGAGGGCATTTCAGTTCGTCCGGTAAAACATTATTGCGAAAAGCTGGAAAGTTGGAGCGTATCACCCTTCAACCATAAGACAACAAACATCAGCATGCTTATGGGCTAAAAGGAATGACTAAAATAGAAGATAGATAATGCAATACTTGTGCAATGTCGGCGCATCACGAGTTTTTAGTTCAGGTAACTTTGTTGGGATCTTGCTATGGTTAGAACCTGAGATAAGCATTCATGATTCAACCATTTTTTTTCAAATGAGAAGAAAAAAGACAAAACAAGACACCTTCCAAGAGATACACGACAATAAGACTAACCTCTTTGGATAGCATGATATAAGCCTCTTGAATCAAGATTTTGATACTGAAACCTGGATGTATCAAGGAGAATCACATTAGTCACACGAACCATGGTCCATGTATTCATGCAAACATTTAGCATGGTCCCATTGACAAGATTAGGATGTCCAGGTGCCACCCTCAGATTAGGATGCTTTCTTACAACTAATATTTGTACACATTTTCTATACTAGAGAAATTGTTTGGGGTGCAATAAAATCTAACTTACTTACCAAAAGAGAAGGTTAAGAATCTTGAATGAGCCATTACCTAATATGTAAAACGCTTCCTTCCATGGAATATGAAGTTGTAACTTGTTGTGTCTATAATAAAACTTAAGGAGGTATGGTTCTGTAGGTTTTACACCAATACACTCTTTAACATTTTACAAGAAATGTTAGTTTTACGACATCAAGTTTGAGTCCGAACCAACTCTCTTTTTGGGTTCAAACAATAAGGGAAATTCAAATGTATCGAACAGTACAGCTACCATGAAAAGATTCATAAGAATTATACTTTTTTTTCCTGAAACTTGAGTCATACAGAAATCGCTAATCAGACAATATATAGAAAGATAATGATTAGGATCACCAAATATAGTGCCTCAATCACTATTTTACCATTTTCATAAGTGTAAAGCACAATCCGCATTTACTAGAGAATAGTGAATCATGGTATATATTATACACTCTATGTAGGCTTTTGAGTTTGTTTCATGTTAAGAATATTTTTCAGAAATAGTACTAGGAAGAATATACTTTGGAATAATTTTCAGGGTCATACGTCAATAAAGTGGGCAAGAGTGTTTCTTAGGAAGAAAACACTTTGGAATAATTTCAGGGTCATATATCAATAAAGTGGGCAAGAGTGTTTTTTTTTTTGTAAGTCAAAATTTTCATCAAGAAACACTAACTGGTATCAAAAGTTTGCATATGTTGGTCATAAGACTTTACTCGAGTCATACATACGTATCTATGAAGTTTAGAGGAAGAAAAGTCGTAAGCTAATCTCTTTTTACTTTTTTTCACCTTACTTATAAAAGAGGAATGCACAAAATTATATATGCCAAATATTGAGGAGCAAAGGGTTCCTCTTTGGCATGCCTAGGGCTTCAATTAAACTGCTCACATTCCCTATCCTCTCCAATGTTCAAATGGCCTACTGGACAAACATTCAGCTTATACAAGCTGCCTAAGATAAAATATTCTATTTGGTCACTCAGCTTAACCCAGAATTAATCATATCTTTCGGGGTCTTGACGTATTGGTAAAATTATCATTCTGCTGCTGGAAACTACTAAAAAGCATAAATTTAACAAAGTGTATATACTTGTAGGAAATTGTTAAGAGTGTGCAATGTAACACATTGATTTAACAAGCTACCATTCTTCTTCCTTTTCAGTTCAACATTATTCAATTATAAAGCATAAGTAATCCACTGACTAGCACTTACTTATTCAGTGTGGCTAAAATAGTACACAGAAGCATATATGTGAAGCAGTAGTTTTCCAAGCTGCTTCTATTTAATTTTTTCTAATACATTTTCCTGGTGGTGGATTAGGGGGGTAGTAATGTTACTAAATGAACCAGAGGTATACTCTTTTTGCTGAAGAGAAACTTACTCCAAATTATTAAAGAGAAAGTCTGAAATATATACCTTGGACCTGAGAAGTACACTTTCTCAAAGTCCCAGCAGTTCTGCCGATCAAATCCCTCAGCCAGCGGAAAAAAGTCAGCCCCAAAGTCATGAAACTCATTGACTTGCGCATCCTGTAACATATGCAGTATATTAGACAACTCGTGCACAATAAATTTTGGGTTTCTAAGTGACTATCTACAAGGGAAAAAAGTAACAGACACCATGAGTGCGGCAAGTAAAATTAGTAACCACACTTACCACCTGGTTCATACGATCAACATCTTTCAACCCTAAATCCTTCATGGTACCAATTGGTGGCCTGTTACCGTGTCAAATCATATGAGAGACTTCAGAAAGCAGAAACAAACTTAAATGACAGATCATTATTAAAGCACCTCAGTATCTAGACAAATACATTGTTCCGCGAAGCATAAGAATCATGACTGACACCATAGTGCTCCAACTAAAATAATTAACAATAAATGCCATGATAACAATACAAAGCCCATCCAATATTAAACATCAATTTTCTTTTATACAGTTCACAAGCTAATTTAATCTCATACAATACATCCAAGTTAGTCATTGCATTGAAAACCTCACAACACACTTTTACAGCAAAAAATGAGAGAATTTAAGTTATAAAAGGAATTCAATCGACCTAATACCTAATAAGACATATAGTAGTAAAAGTTCTCAAAAGGATTTTGCATTTGCAAATAGTAAGAACTCACTTAACAGTTGAAGGAGTCGTTCCAGCAGGAACTCTCCTGATAATTACACTTGACCCACTCGCAATCTGAATACTTTCGTCATTATATACTGCAACCACAACCACAAGAAATGTAGATCGAAATCAGACGTTGTGTAAATCCCAGTGGATTGTAAGATACAAAACACACACATGAAAACACATAAATAGAAATGCAGATATATCTTTTACTCTAATCAGCATATAAAAATTATAACGTCACTAAATTTCAGGAAACTTCTTTCTCTGTCTCTATATATAGATATATATCAACCTATCTATCTCAATCAATCAATCAAACAATCTACACATAGATACACACATTAAAAATACATTTCAACACTAAAATAAAAATGTATGAACATATACACACTACCTATACATAGATATATATAGCTGTGAATTAATAAAAAAAAGTTCAGAAACATATATGTATATCCACACAGACACTTACACATGTGTAGGTTCACCAGAAGTAACCGGTGTGCATAAAAATGGTAGGAGAAACAAGAACAGAAGGGGAAAAAAAAATCAAAAAAATTGACTGACCTTCTCCGGAGAGGGCATCGGAGAAAATGAGATCGAAATCCTGCCCAACGTTGAGTTTTTTCAGGCGGGCGATCTTCAACCTCAGTTCTCCTAAAGATATAGAGGTCCGGCCATCTATATCAACAGAATCGAAGTTTAAACAGCTTCTGAATTTGAAGCGAATCGACATTTTTTCTGTGAACCAAACCAGCCCCAATTCAATCGATTGTAAAATCCTATCTGTATAGAGAGAGAGCGATTGATTCGAGGGAAGGAAGAGGGCTAAAATGAGTAACGGAAGTTGAAAACACAGAATACAGAAATCCGCCCCTTTTATATGAGTCCTGAAAAAAGAGAAGAGGGGTCACGTGTTACCGGCATGTTTATTACGTGTATTTAAGTATTAAGACAAATGGAACAACAAAAGCATGCATCCACACTGTTTAAACGGTGCCGTTTGGGTTAAAACCCAAAATAGTATATT
>JAJOOR010017670.1:0-20241 GCA_036250505.1 Solanum acaule
GGAAGAACTTTGAATCATTTGAATTGAGCTCCTTGAAAGGAAGAATAATCAAGGATAAAGGATCCCCATACCTCTAAGTTGAAAACCCACGAGAATTGAAGAAGAAAGAACTCAAAATCTTCAATCCTAGCTCCAACTTTTTCTTCTTCTTCTTCCCCTCTTCTTCTCTTCTTCACTCAAGAACCCTAACTCTTACTCTTTTAAAATGGAACAAAAATGATCCACAATCAGCCTAACACAATAATATAACCTCAAAAGAAAAGATTTGTGAAAAGACCAAAATGTCCTTAAATTTCCGGACGGACTCCTTGCTAACTGCCCAACTTTCAAAAGGCATAACTCGCTCATACAAACTCGGAATCGAGCAAACTCGGTGGCGTTGGAAAGATCGTTCCAAGGGCTTTCCAAACATAACTGGAACTACTCCTAGATCATCCTGAGCTAGGAGTTATGACTGCTCAAAGTTGGCCAAAAACTCACTGATTTCCCACACTTAACCAAATTTCCAGGTTCTGAACTTTTTCCAAAAGTGACTACTTCCAATTTCAAGCTACTTCATATTCATTTTAAATTGTCGAATGTAACACAATTAAAATGAAATTACATAAAAAACCCTCATAGAACCTCATTATAAAGTCAACACAAAGTCATAGGATCTTGTTTAACCTATCATTTTCCGAGTCGTTACAGCCTAGCATGGGCCGATCCCAATTGGTATAGAGGGTGGCAGCTCAAGGGCGAAAGGCTCGCCTAGCATGGGCCGATCCCAATTTGTGGAATTATGAGAACAACATCCCAGGGGTTAAAATGCCTAGCATGGGTCATTCTCTTCTACCACTGATCAGCTGGTCATTTGTATCATATTTCTTATAAATATTATAATGCACAGAAAAGTAAACAAAAGAATGTAACATACACGATTCCACAAGTATAAGCAGAGGTGTTCTCTAATCTTTATCTATTGGTATTTGGTTTCACTTGAGCTCTCATTTTACATATGGTTGTATTATGCCTTACATATTCAGTACATTCTTCTCGTACTGACGTCCCTTATTAGGAATGCTCCATTTCATGCTGCAGGTACAAGTACTCAACTGGTAGATTTCCCCAATACAAGCACATGATACTCAACGGTTGTTGGTGAACTCTAGGTTGATTCGGGGCTTTGCCGAGTCTTTACTATGTGTATTTTCATAGTGGTACAGTCATGGACATTGTAAAGCTATCATCTGTATTCATAGTTTCACTTGTCACATGTATCGGTTCAGCTAGTCAACATGTGTTGTATATGAAGCTTCTCATTAGTAAATCTATTTGCATAGTAGTTTAATTTCTCATCATAGGTCACTTGTAAAGCATGTGTTCATATGGTACTTGTCTGCCTCACCTAGGGTTGGGGTGTGACAAGTTGCTACGAAGTTACTTTTTAACATAAGCTAATACTTAGTTACTTTATAAGGTATACTAATTTATTCATGCATAAGCTTGAGAGTGTTTAAACTGGAACCTAATAATACTATAAGTCTAGTAATTCAACGTTGATTAGATTTTCTACATCGAACATTTCAAGACATTTTGTACAATTTTCATATCCTAAGGACTCTTTATTTTTGTCCTTTTGTTTTTCTTACGTTTAAGAAAAGATGATAAATGATTTTTAGAGCCATGGATGGATACAAAACTCTTATGTATTTTTTCAGTATATAATACTCTGTTTTAGCTTGAGCTAAATAATTTAAGAAATGGCCTTCAAGACAAAAAAAAAGTATAACCGATCATGGAAAATATCTTTGTTTTTCTTTTCTTATTTTGGGTGCGAAGATGCATTTAACTTTCTTTATCTCGCCTTCTGTGTATTAATGTAGAGTGTTGGTTAATAGAGTAAGTGTCGCAGGACCTCATCTTTTGTAATTGCACTAGCGAGGAGCCTAGGACATCGGTATAATCTTAAAAGACTATAGTGACTTGAGTGTGCTAGGCACTGTCCTATGAAACTATTTCAGCACTGTGAAATGTTTCTCCAAGATTAAACAAGCTTTCTCTAATTAATTAGAGGACACAAGAATCAACAAAATATAAATACTACAAAATAAGCAAGTCAGAAGTGGATATTTAGAAATTGGTTAACTTTTACTACTTCACTTGGTTGTCTATCCTCAATACAACATCAACTTATATATAGGAGAGTTTAGGCCTTGAATCTTGGAGAAGAGGAAAATGTTACTTGGAGACCAAGGGAATTAATACTTGATGACAAAGGAAATTAATACTTGGTGATTAAGTTTATGACATATGAACATTAGTCATCAACTTAATGACACAAGTGCTTATGTCATAAACTAATATGTCTCAAATTAATTTAAAATATCCAACATTTTCCCATATATCTTAAAATAATTTTGAAATAGAAGAACTCGACTTGCTTTATTTTGTATGATCAAAATGTTATAGATTTGGTGTCTTTCGAAATATGAACCAAAATTCGACCGATAGAATTTAACTTACAGAATTATTGGTGAAATATAAAATTTCTATGAACCAATTATTCTTATGTAAGTCAGAGATTCTACAAATCACATTTTAATCCTCATATTTTGTTGTTTAACGCGGTTTTGCGCCAATAAGCCATGTGCTTGCCTGATTATTCATAAGTGCTCTAGACACTAGGCCAAAATCTCATAGGAGTGGCTTCATTCCACTTCTCATATAGGTGAATTCATCAAGTGTATACTGCTTTAAATACACCATCATTAAGGACTATGAATTTATTAAGAGTTAATAACGCATCCCTCATAATAGTAGCAGTTCAAGCACTCTCTATTAGTGCGCAGTGTCAATATCAACTTGTTGTTACCCATAGAACCTACTTCATGGGATCTCCAATCACATAGGTTTGGTTACCATCTCTATTGACAATCATATTGGCCTTAACCTCATCTCTTTTGAGGTTTGAAGAACTAATTTTCTTCCCACAGGTTTAGTTAGTGAATCGACCGAATTCAATTCTGTCTTCACATAATCAATGAAAATTACTCTATCTCTCAGCAGCTGCTTAACGACATCATGTCTCAATTTCATATGTCTACTCTTACAATTATAAAATTTATTCTTCGCAATAGCAATTGCGGCTTGACAATCACAGTGTATAAACACATGAAGCAATTCATCCTTTATTAAAGGGATATTCACTAAAAAATTTCTTAGTCATTCAGCCTCAGAACCAGCCATCTCCAGAGCTACAAACTCTGACTCCTTAGTTGATCTAGTAATGATTGTCTGTTTAGTTGATTTCCATGATATTGCACCACCACATAAGGTGAAGACATATCTACTAGTGGATTTTTTCTTATATGAATCTGAGATCTAGTTTACATCACAATACCCTTCTAATATAGAAGGAAATCCACTATATATGATACCATAATTTATGGTTTCTCTCAAATATTTCATCAGTCTATTTAATGTAGACCAATGTTTTTTATTGGGATTATGAGTATATCTACTCAGTCTACACACAACATATTCTATATCAGATCTAGTAAAATTCATTAAATGCATTTGGCTCCAAATAATATGAACATACTTAGACTGAGCAACTGGTTACCTTTATTCTTTTTCAATTAAAGAGTAACCACATGTATCACCTCAAAAAATTCAAACTTTTTAAGAAGTCTTTCCACATAATGTTCTTGTGACAACATTATACCATCTTCACTCCTTATAACTTTAACTCCAATATCATATTTACTTCACCCAGATCTTTCATATGAAAATTAGTAGACAAAAATGCTTTGATACTCTGCACAATGTTTATACTTGAACTAAATATAAGCATGTCATCAACATATAAACATATTATCACATAATCATTGTCTACCATTGTCAGGACCCAGACCGTCGTGATTGACACCCACACTACCCCTCTGGTGGGAGAACCACTACTACAACCTAAACCAAGCAACTAAACCAAAAACTAAAGAAATTAAGGATACCAAGACAAGAATAATAGCTACAACTGAAGTTCCCATAAACTTCCAAAATATCTAACAACTAACAATGCAGAAATTACAGCTAGAACCTGAAAGTCAATGTACCAAAACATCTAAAGTTCAACAAGTCTAAACAAGAAGGGATGCAACCCCAAACTAATGAACTAATGCTAACTAGAACAAGTCTAAGTCCGAAATGTGGACATAGACGGAAAGAGAAATTATGGCAGCCCGGAAGAACTGGGTCACCCTTGAATTCGAAGAGACGATCACTGATCTTCTAATCGAGGTTTGTCAATAGCCGCTTGAAGATGCCCTGTACTCAACAAAGAAAAAACAAGTGCAGTATCAGTACACAACCACAGTGTACTGGTAGGATCACACGGCTATCCCACTAAGTGCAACATAAGTAAGTCATTACAACAATATAATCACATGCATATATCGAACATACACAATATTATCAATACTTACGAGCAATGTACACTTTCACATTCTCAATATACACAAACATAGAAAATCATTGGTCCTCTCATTGAACCCAAACCCAAACTGTTAGCATACCCGAACGTGGTACCCGATCCAATGTTTATGTCGTAACGTGGAAAATGATCCCATAATTATGCCAAAACGTGGCAATCGATCCAAGTTAGTGTGTCGGAACGCCACACCCGATCCATTCAACAAGCCACAATCACAATTACAATCACAAGTATATTCTTAAGTTCATACAATTAAGTCATGATTCATGACATTCATCATTCGTCTTTCTCATTTACAACAAGTGTGATCAATAATGCAAAATTCCCTTACGTATATGTATCATAATGAAGCAAGAACAAATATACATCACTCAATCATAGAATCACAACCATCACCTACATCGAAACAAGCTTGAAACCCTAAGAAACTTGATCCTTTCCTTTTCGGATTTGTTTCGCTTGTTCTTGGTCTACAGACAATCAATATAATAAGGGAATCAATAATCAATCACTAATTACCCGAATTACTAACAACACTATGAACCCTAGATCCAACCCATGATCCCAAGTATCCAAACTAGGGCTTTTTTGTCACACCCCGAGCCTACACCCTGGGCGGGACTGGCACTCGAGAACCATTGCTGATCCCAAGCGAACCCTTGGCCTGGCTTACTTACTCAGCGGAAGACTCTACTCATCACATACACATTTATGATGTAACTAGAATGTTATAAATGAACATTCAACTGGCCATTAAGGCAAATTCAAGTCTTTAACATATGAAATGAAAAGTAAAGACAACTGAATTAACTAACTGATTGTCTGCCTGTCTATGAAGCCTCTAAACAACTGAGATGGATGTCGGGACAGGCCCACGACATCCTAATGAACTAATACTAAAACTGAAAGAAATGAAAATGTGTCCTATGGAATGAAAAAAGGCTCACCAACAGACTCTGAACTGCTAACTGGATCAACAATGCGCCGAATGCCGATCCTAGTTACCTGTGTTTGCATCATAATAAGATGTAGGCCAACTGACATCAGTACATTAAATGTACGAGTATGAGAGTTGGAATACTAAACACAACAAAGGCTTGAAAAGAATTTGAAGAACTTACATGGCTCAACTCAACTCAACATAACTGAACTCATTTAAATATAAAGCAGTTTAATACAAGTGCAATATCAGGAAAAGCTGTTCAAAACATAATGTCAACTCTGGGTGCAAACAAAGGTACATATAACTCTGAAATGTATATAAAAATACAAAAAAATAACTGCTGTGGGAGTTTCTCTAATCGACAACCATCACGTAAGAGCTATTGTGATAATACAACGATTTCCCTTACGCTGCCAGAGCATCCTATGCCTTGCCAAAGGTATAGGACCTGAACTACTAAGTGGATCCACTAGTATATGCTAAAAATCACTAAAGGAATCATCTAAAAAGTATGAACCTTTTCTACCCATGATGGATACATGATTTATGGGGGCTGTGAGTTGTCTCAACTCTCCCCATATCGGTGCTCAATACTACTCCCAAAATATAATGTTATTAGCTCTTATGTTTTAAAACATACTTCTTTCTGTGATTTGAGATTAGTGCTCAAAAACTTAGCTCAAAGGCTATCTTGGAAATCAAAGTTTCCTCTCTTGCTTTATTTAGAAAGCGATTACTCTTCTCTGAAAACTAGCACAAAGGCTCTTTGAAAATCGAGGTTTTCCTTTCTTGTTTAAATGTGAAAACATTTAAAACCCCTTGGGAATACATAATCCCCATATACTTTTAAAGAAATGAACTTCAAGTCTTAAAAACAAAGTTAAAAGCATTTGTAAAAGACTTCTTGAAAAGACTCTGAGAACTTCCTAGACTTGACTCTTAACTTTCCTTGAATTTGAATTTATGGATTCAAGGCTATGATTCATGTTTCTGGATGATTTCTAGATGTTTAGAAGTCACTTAGAGTAGTTAGAATCAATGGCAACTGTTAATACACTTTATAATAACTTAAATAGGCTAAACGATGAAAAATTGGTGAAAAATGACGTTTTGGGCGCATCCCGGGCGCGCCACGCCAGCCCCAACTTTTTGGGGCTCTATTCTGGCTCACTGCTGGCGCGCCAGCCCAGCCTGCCTGGCGTTATGGGGGCGCGTTGCGCCAGCTTTCCCACAGACGCAATCTGATGAATTTTCGACCTCGTTTTCTAATCCTATATCGTTTTAATCCAATTCTTTTTCCCAAATTCACTTTAGATTCATGTACCCAAATCATATACACAAAATCTAACCCAAACAAATCAAGGAAACAACAGTTAATCAAGAAACTCCTTAATCCCAACTTGTATTCGAGAACGAAATCAATTCAAGAACAACTATCAAGAACATCAAATTCTCAACCTTTTTAGGACGAAAATACACTAAATTAACATGTTTGGCATGTGGGTGAACTAAGCAAACGCTATGTGATCTCACATACCTTGTAAGGATCACCCACGACGAAATCCACAAGTTAATCTCAACAATTTTGAATGTTCTTCTCCTTTCTCCTCATTTCTCTTTTCTCCAAGCCGTAGCGTGAAATTTACTTTTCTAAAACTGACTAAAATCAGGCTTTACCCCAATTAAAATCCTAAAACGAATTAGAATAATTAGGTAAGGAAAGACTAAATTATCTTTCCAAATCCGGATTAGAGTTTCCTTAATCCAACAGCCCAACTTCCAAAGGGCATAACTTACTCATACGAACTCTAAATCTCACAAACTTGGCAGCGTTGGAAAGATCATTCCAAGCGCTTTCAAACCATATCTGAAAGTACACCTAACTCATCATGATCTAGGAGTTATGTCCATTTGAAATTTACCAAAAACTCACTTTTCCTAACCTAAACAAATTTCCAGATTTTCAATTCTTTCCAAAAATGTCTTTTCCAATTCTTAGCTTCTTCCTAGCTATTTCAAATTGCGAGATGTTACAATATCTCCCCCTTGGAAACATTCGTCCTCGAATGAGATTACTCTTACTAGGCTAAGGGTGGTAACATCAAGTTCAAATACCCAACAAGCAAAGCAATTACAACATGCTAACTTATAATTTAAAAAGTATTAAGAGGAGAATTAGTACCTTGGTCTACATTTTCTCTGGACTCAAAGAGATGTGGATATGTCTTTTTCATATCTTCCTCAGCATCCCAAGTAGTTTCCTCAACAAATTGGTTCCTCCAAAGAACTTTGACTGATGCTACCTCTTTTGTTCTCAACTTGCGAACTTGGCTATCTAGAATCTGAACATGAATCTCCTCATAAGACAAGCTATCCTTGATACCCATATCTTCGATTGGTATGATAAGTGAAGGATCTCTCATGCACTCCTCTAACATGAAGACATGGAATACCGGATGAACTGATGTTAACTCTTGTGATAACTCCAATTCATAAGCTACCTTGCCAATCCTTTTGGAAATTCTGTAAGGACCAACATACTGGGGATAAGTTTCCCCTTCTTACCCAAACCTCATAACACCCTTCATGGGTGAAACTTTCAAGTACACCCAATCACACAATCCACCTTGATACCTCAAAACACTATCTCCCCCTTGTTCAAAAGCCATCAGTTTTTACTTATGAACACTTGCCTTTAATTCAAGCAATAAAGGATCTTGGTCATGCTTTCCTTTTACTTCTGACACTAATGATATTCAGTCCCATTCATCATCACCACTCCTCCTTCTGTGGAATCCATTAGTAGAACTCATAATCGTGCAAGTCTATGCACATCTTTTGCTAACTCTTTCTTATCTTCCTCAACATGGGTGGTACTATCCATAAACAAACTGCTTAAGGCATCAACGACAACATTAGCCTTACCTGGGTGGTAAAGAATACTCATGTCATAACCCTTGAGTAATTCTAGCCACCTCATTTGTTTGAGATTAAGCTCTTTCTGACTAAACACATACTGAAGGCTCTTATGATCGGTGAACATATCCACATGCACACCATAAAGATAATGACACCATATTTTCAAAGAAAATACTACGACAACTAACTCTAAGTCATGTGTTGGATAGTTCTTCTCATGAACTTTCAACTGTCCAGAGGCATAAGCTATAACTTTGCCATTCTGTGTTAATACACAACCCAAGCCAACTCTAGATGCATCACAATACACCACAAAACCTTGAGTACCTTCCGGTAAGGTCAAAACTGGGCAGTAGTTAACCTCTTTTTCAATTCCTAAAAGCTTTTCTCACAAGCTTCAGACCATTGAAACTTTACTGTCTTCTAAGTCAACTTGGTCAAAGGAGACGAAATAGACGAGAACCCTTCGACGAACCTTCTATAATAGTCAGCCAACCCCAAGAAACTCCTAATATCCGTTGGAGATGGGTCTAGGCCAGTTCTGCACTTTCTCTATCTTCTGAGTGTCAACTCTAATTCCATCACCAGAAACTATGTGGCCAAAGAATGACACAGACTCAAGCCAAAACTCACACTTAGAGAACTTGACATACACCTTTCTTTCTTTCAAAGTTTCAAGAACTATTCTGAGATGGCTAGCATGATTTTCTTCATTCCTTGAATAGATTAGTATGCCATCAATGAAGACGATAACAAACATATCTAAATAAAGTTTGAAAACTCTATTCATAAGGTCTATGAACGTTGCCGGTGCATTAGTCAAACCGAACGACATGACCAGAAACTCATAATGACCTTAACGGGTCCTGAATGTTGTCTTTGAATATCACATTCCCTTACTTTCAACTGCTCTTATAACTCTTTCAACTTTGCTGGTGCCATTCTATATGGCGGAATAGATATAGAACGAGTATCTGGAAGAAGGTCTATACCGAAGTCTACTTCTCTGTTAGGAGGGACTCCGTGTAGATCATTTGGAAAGACTTCTAGGAACTCTCTTACTACTGAAACTAACTGAATATGAGGTATCTCAACACTAGAGTCATTAACTCAAACTAAGTGATAGACACACCCCTTAGAAACTAACTTTCTTGCCTTAAGGTGAGAAATAAAATGACCCTTAGGCATTGTTGAACTGCTTTTCCACTCTAAGACTGGCTCATTTGGAAACTGAAACTTTACAACTCGAGTTTTACAATCAACTGAGGCATAACAGGCATGAAGTCAGTCCATATCTAGAATGACATCAAAATCTACCATGGTACTCTTGTGATTGACAGAAATAGAACAATCACGATAAACTCTTTCTGCTAGAATAGAATCACCAACAGGTGTAGAAACACTGAATGGTTCACTAAGTTGTTCAGGAATAACATCAAAATTCATAGCAACATAAGGAGTTACAAAAGGTAAACTCACTCCTGGGTCTAGTAAAGCATAAATAGTAAAGTCAAAGACTTGGATCATACCAGTGACAACATCTGGCGAATCCTCTTGCTTTTGGCAACTATTGATAACATACAAGCGGTATGTTCCTCCGCTAGTACCTGAAGTAGCTCCTCTAGGTGCAACTCTGTCTGGTGAAGCAACTGAAGAAGACTACACTTTATTACCCTCTTTACCATTACTCTACCTGTTCTCAGGACACTCCCTCATAAGATGACCGTTCTGACCACACTTGAAACAACCAGTTGAGCCATCACGACATATCCATGAGTGGTTCCTACCACACTTAGTACATGTAGGAGGCTTACTACCCCTTTGTGCAGTACTTCCTTGAGAATAAGAAGGTTTAGCTCTGAAACTCTGGGAATTCTGACTATTGTACTCACCTTTGTTCTTAGGTACAGGTGCACTAGCAGATGATGGGGCAGGTCCCTTCTGTTTCTATTGGAAGGAAGACCTGTTAGCATTACTCTTTTGCTGCCTGAACTCGTTCCCTGATGTCTTAGCCCTCTTATTCTTAAACTCTTCTCTATCCTTCAGCTTATCCTTCTCAACATGTTGTAAATGGATCATAAGACTTGCTAGGTCCATATCCCCTATCAACATAGCAGCCTTGCCTTCCTTGCTTGACTGATGAGACAACCCAACAACAAATAAACTCATCCTGCTCCTCATGTCAGTAACTATCTTCGAAGCATAGTGGGAAAGTTGTGTGAACTTTAGACTGTACTCATGAGCACTCATAGACTCCAGATTAAGGGTGAGAAACTCTCTTATCTTTGCCTCTCGCAACTCATGGGGAAAGAAACGCCCCATGAGAGCACTCTCAAACATAGCCCAACTCACTATTGGCCCATCCTCAGCCCTATCCTCTTTCCACTGTTCAAACCAAGTCCTAGAAACACGCTTCAGTTGATAGACAGCTAGTTCAACTCGCTCAGTATCGGTGACATGCATGACCTCAAATACCTTTTTCAGTTCCTCAATAAAATTCTCCGGATCCTCTGCAGTATCAGCCACTTTCTATCGATTATCTCTCTGTCCAACTTGATAGGTCGCAACTTGACTTAACATCCGGATAGCTTCATGGAATTTAGCTTTGGTGACCTCTCATTGGGGTTGCACTTCTAGTGCATTAGGTACCCTTTGCTCCTTGACATTTCTCCTAGCAGGACGACCTCTGACTACTCTTCGTGGAGGCATGATTATCTGGAAACACGCGCAAGCATGAATTAGAGGGAAACTTTTTAGAGATCAAACTCTAACGTACGAAATGAGTGTGAAAGAAGTGAGAAATTTTCCTAAATGTTACAGCCTACTAATTATAGATGTGGTGCGCTTCACACCGATAAATAGGACTCTACAGACATGGCTTCATAGACTCCTAAGGACTCTTGAACTCTGTGCTCTGATACCAAGTTTGTCACGCCCCGAGCGTACACCCTGGGTGGGACTAACACTTGAAAACCATTGCTGGCCCCAAGCGAACCCTTGGCCTGGCTTACTTACTCAGCAGAAGACTTAACTCATCACATACACATTTATGAAGTAACTAGAATGTTATAAAGGAACATTCAACTGGCTATTAAGGCAAACTTAAGTCTTTAACATATGAAATGAAAAGTGAAGACAACTGAATTAACTAACTGACTGTCTGTCTGTCTGTCTATGAAACCTCTAAACAACTGAGATGAATGTCGGGACATGCCTACGACATCCTAATGAACTAATACTAAAACTGAAAGCAATGAAAATGAGTCCTTTGGAATGCAAAGAGGCTCACCAACAGACTCTAAACTACTCACTGGATCAACGATTCGCCGGATGCCGATCCTAGTTACCTGTGTCTGCATTATAATAAGATGCAGGCCAACTGGCATCAGTACATTGAATGTACGAGTATGCGAGTTGGAATACTAAACACAATAAAGGCTTGAAAAGAATCTGAAGAACTTACCTGGCTCAACTCAACTCAACATAACTGAACTCATTTAAATATAAAGCAGTTTAATACAAGTGCAATATCAGGAAAAGCTGTTTAAAACATGATGTCAACTTTGGGTGTATGCAAAGGTACATATAACTCTGGAATGTATATAAAAATACAAAAAAATAACTGCTGTGGGAGTTTCTCTAACTGACAACCATCACGTAAGAGCTATTGTGATGATACAACGATTTCCCTTACGCTGCCAGAGCATCCTATGCCTTGCCAAAGGTATAGGACCTGAACTACTAAGTGGATCCACTAGTGTATGCTAAAAAGCACTAAAGGAATCATCTAAAAAGTATGAACCTTTTCTACCCATGATGGATACATGGTTTATGGGGGCTGTGAGTTGTCTCAACTCTCCCCCATATCGGTGCTCAATACTACTCCCAAAATATAATGTTTTTAGCTCTTATGTTTTAAAACATACTTCTTTCTATGATTTGAGATTAGTGCTCAAAAGCTTAGCTCAAAGACTATCTTGGAAATCAAAGTTTCCTCTCTTGCTTTATTTAGAAAGAGATTACTCTTCTCTGAAAACTAGCACAAAGTCTCTTTGGAAATCGAGGTTTTCCTTTCTTGTTTAAATGTGAAAACATTTAAAACCCTTTGGGAATACATAGTCCCCATATACTTTTGAAGAAATGAACTTCAATCTTTACTCTTTACTCTTTACTCAACTTGAACTTTAAGTCTTAAAAACAAAGTTAAAAGCATTTGCAAAAGACTTCTTGAAAAGACTTTGAGAACTTCTTAGACTTGGCTCTTAACTTTCCTTGAATTTGAATTTATGGATTCAAGGTTATGATTTATGTTTCTGGATGATTTCTAGATGTTTAGAAGTCATTTAGAATAGTTATAATCAATGGAAAGTGTTAATACACTTTAGAATAACTTAAATAGGCTAAACGATGAAAAATTGGTGAAAAATGACGTTTTGGGCGCATCTCGGGTGCGCCACGCCAGCCCCAACTTTCTGGGGCTCTATTCTGGAGCACTGCTGACGCGCCGGCCCAGCCTGCTTCGCGTTATAGGGGCGTGTTGCGCCAGCTTTCCCACAGACGCAATCTGATGAATTTTTGACCTCGTTTTCTGATCCTAAATTGTTTTAATCCGATTCTCTTTCCCAAATTCACTTCAGATTCATGTACCCAAATCATATATACAAAATCTAACCCAAACAACTCAAGGAAACAACACTTAATCATCAAGAAACTCCTTAATCCCAACTCATATTCGAAAACGAAATCAATTTCAGAACAACTATCAAGAACATCAAATTCTCAACCTTTTTCGGACGAAAATACACTGAGTTAACATGTTTGGCGCGTGGGTGAACTAACCCAACGCTATGTGATCTCACATACCTTGTAGGGATCACCCCCGACGAAATCCACAAGCTAATCTCGATAAATCTTGAACGTTCTTCTTCTTTCTCCTCATTTCTCTTTTCTCCAAGCCCTAGCGTGAAATTCACTTTTCTAAAACTGATTAAAATCAGACTTTACCCCAATTAAACTCCTAAAATGAATTAGAATAATTAGGTAAGGAAAAGACTAAATTACCCTTCCAAATCCGGATTAGACTTTCCTTAATCCAATAGCGCAACTTCCAAAGGGAATTACTTACTCATACAAACTCGGAATCCTGCAAACTCGGTGGCGTTGGAAAGATCATTCCAAGAGCTTTCCAGCCATATCTGGAAGTACACCTAACTAATCATGAGCTAGGAGTTATGGCCATTTGAAGTTGACTAAAAACTCACATTTCCTAAAGATAAAAGATAAATTACATAAAGCAAAGGCTATTGTAGCAGTGATGTATCATATCAGTAATAACACTAAAAAAGACTAATTTAACATTCAAAATAAACGAGATACATTGAGAATCTATATCTTTTGATAGTGAAGATCGTGTAATAACGGATCCAACTTTTTTCCTTCTTTTTTTGAGCGCTTTTCCAATAGTAGATTTAGAACTCAAGCATGCATCCTTTTTTCAACTTCTCCGCTCTCAAAATTGTATCATTGATTAGATCTATTTTCATGAAGATTCTCATCATCAGAATGAAATACACAAGGTACCATACTAAAAAAAGAAAGAGTTGAATTCATATGTGTAACACCCCAGATTCGAAAAAGATAAAATTTGCAGATTTCCACAAGTTGCAGGTGCCACCAACGGGCCGTAGGTTGACCCACAGACCATAGGTGGGGTCCGTGGTTGGCCAACTCAACTCATTCCCCAAAATCCCCCAGAATTTTAGCTAAGTCTCGACCCACTGCAGGACCTACGGACCGTAGGTCAGACCACGGTCCGTGGTCCATTACCCTCAGTCCCAATCTCTGAAGCCAATCGACGGACTGATAGGACGGTCCGTCAGTCGACCTACGGTCCGTCGGTAAGGCCTATCGATGGCCCCGTCAGATTTTAAGTTAGGGTCATTTTGGTCTTTTCCCCTATACGTTGGACACCTAAATTACATTTTTTAATCCTTAAATTACGTTGTTTTGGTCAATTTAAGATTAGTAACTTAGTCAGAACTTACCCTAAGCGATTCATTCTCAAAACAATTGTCACGCCCCAAACTCGAGGGGCGCAACTGGCTCCTAATGCCAAAACTCAGGCCCGACCCGACCCTGCTGAACCATTAGCTACTAGCGCATGGCATCCACACGCAATCAAGAAAACAAACAAGTATATCTCGGCTTAAGACTAAGCCCTCGACCGGCAAGGCCCCTGTCAACTAATCTATAAAAGAAAAATCTACTCCCAGGAGATCATTTATATAAATAGCCAACTAGCATAGAAGGCCTGATTGGGCCGTCGAGGCCACTATGATATCTATACCAAAATTGAAAGCAGATATATATCAAGACAATACATCAAACAACTCACAAGCTTCAGCAAACCAACAAACTAGGCCAGTATGGCCATAACGTAGCTATACACCCTACACACTAGTCCGCAAGCTTCTAAGAGTTGTAAAGATTGGCGGGACAGGGTCCCAGCCTACCCATAAAGATATATACAACAAAAGGTAACAAACCTCCCAACTCTGGCAGCTCCGGAGGAAAGGGGCTAGCCAATCGGATAGAAGTCAATCCTGCTACTGAGGAGGTCTACTGGGTCATCTGTAGAGACCTGCATGTATAAATACAACGCCCCCAAGGCAATGGGGCGTCAGTACAAAATAATGTACAGAGTATGAAAGGCTATAGACTAAGTGAGCAAGTATCATAATATACTAAAAGCAACCATGTAAGGAAATCAAAATCTTAGATAAGCATTCTAACCCGCTACTGGATCTAAAAAAATACAAAAATGATCAAACATCAACCTAACCAAGACCCTATAAGCTCGGCAAGTACAAACAACATACCACCTACCTAGGCCCCCATAAGCCCAGAAGGTGCCAAATCAATCTATATACCCCTATCGGTAGCCCCTTGTCTTTGTAAGAAGTCACAAAGCACTTTTTGGCAACGATATAGCCCCATAGGCAGCACATTGCCCTCTTAGGCAACATCATAGCTCTGTGGGCTGCACATAGCCCTCTTTTGCATCAACATACCCTGTAGGCAACACATAGCCCTCTTTGGTATCAAAATAGCCCCGTCGGCAACACATAACACTCTTTGGCATCAATATTTCCCCGTGGGCAACACATAACCATCTTTGGAAATAACATAGTCCTATTAGACAACATCATAGCCCCTATAGGCAGTTCATAACTCAACAACTAACCATAATTATCCCCAAGGGCGACAACAAACAATTGAAACGGCTAAAGGAGAGCAATTTAGCTATAAACAATATATATGAATAATCTCTAAGTCATTCCTCACTTAAGGTAGTTCTTCACAGATTATGAGCTCCTAAAATGAGGGTTTATAACCACTCAATCATCCAACCACTCACAATTACATCTACAAGATCACCAACATTAACTACCTCTAAGGAAACATGTCGAACGAAGGGAATAGCCTTAACATACCTTTCCAATTAACGCTCGAAAGACCGTAGTTCCTTCACGAAAGTTGTTCCTTATGTCCTAAGCTTCACAAACACTATATATACACAGCTGGTACGCACCTATAAACAGTTCATAATTAATCTTAAATCGGCAGATTTGCCATATTGCCATAACTTATCGAAACGTCCATAGAAATTCATAAAAACAATCATAAAAGAGTCCCGAGATGATTACCTTAGTTTAAACATTGAAGAAATACCAATAACTACAAATTTATATCTTCAAAAACCAGCTCCAAACGTAGCTAATAGAAGGGAAAAACGATTGCCACGTGTAGAGACTATGTTTCTAGGCACGGGGGCAACGTTTAATGGTAGAAATCGTCAAAAACTAACCTTCATCAGGCAAGAACTCCATAGGAACCCTCTCTTAAGCTTTCTTTCTGGTTTGGAAGTGAAAAGAAATGTTTTCATGGCTTAAAACGTTGAGTAAGCCGACATACCACATTTTTTACCCAACCCGACTCCGACCCAGATTCTGCCCCAGCAGTCCGTAGTAAAACCCTCATAACTTTTTACTTCGATGTCGATTGGATACGGGGTTTTGTGCATTGCAAACTAGACTCGTAGGCCTTCAATTTAATGGGTGATAGGCCTTCTAACTCTTTATACATTGGGAGAAAATATCCAACACATTTGACCCAAATTTCAGAGAAATCTTTAAAAATGAACTTACGATAACTTTCGCCACTTTTATTTTGCCACTTACCTAACTTCAAAACTTGAGATACAACCCTTGAACACTTAAAATATGACATACCACATCATTCTTAATTTATTACCCACCCTCCTTGTCTTTCCACAAAGATACGAGTTAATTTAGACGTTTTGAAAAGTTGGGGTGTTACAAAATTGATCAAACCAGAGCAAAAAGGGAAGAAGCAGACGACCAAAACCCTCCAAGAACGAAGAAAGTTTCCTTCGATTCCAGCCCTGAAATCTAAAGATTTATCCATGAAATTCGTCACTAGATATGTGGAATTTCACTAGTGGGTTCCTTTCACCCACTAGGTCCCTAGAATTCTGTTAGATTCTTGATTCCCTCTATATTGTTTAGACCTAGGGTTTCTTGAACTTTAGAGAATTTCTATGATTTAGCTGTTATAGTGCTCTTACTTAAATTATCATGCTTTCATAATGTTATTGCTTAGTTCCTTGCATGAAACTCAGAATCCTAGTTGTGTAGATTCGTTTAGTTTATGAAATACACTAACTAGGAAAGATAAACATATATACATGCCTCAGATTTCAAATGTTTCATTATCAGTATTTAAATGTTGCATTAACAGTTAGCATGTTAGACTATTGAGCTATCCAATATATTTCAGTCATGTTATATAGTACACATTTCCAGTTAGGAGTAAGCTTAACACCGAGTTGGACTAGGGCCAGTCATGCCTTTATACCCCTGGCAAGGTATATTGGGTCCTCTTGATGGGGTGTATACATCGGACTCCACGTTCAACTCACGTGGTTTTATGTCGGTTAATAGTAGCTCCCATAGTCAGACTCTAGTGCATTTGACCAGGTATTCAGATATATTTCAGTGTTCAGTTTCAACATGTTGGGTACTTGGTCATTGCATTCAGTTTAGTTCATATTCAGTATATTTCAGTATCTTCATCATGTTCAGATTATATCATTGCTTAGTATGCTTTGTTCAGCCTTATTCTATCATGCATGTTCATTACCTTTCCAATACTGACGCATACTCTGCGCTACATTTTTTCGTGATGTAGGTTCAGGTCCTCAACATTTAGATCACGTGTAGATCGGTTCCCTATCCGTATTCAGCAGTATCAGTGGTGAGTCCTCATACTTCGAGGACAATAGACATGTTTTATATTTCAGTCTTTTATTTAGTTTTAGTTTTTACTAGAGTTAACTGGGGCATGTCTCATCATCTCTAGTCTGATAGAGACTTATTTCAGACATAGACAGATTCAACTTTAGTATTTTGAGTTATAGTCCAGTATCATTATTTCTTGTTTAGTATTTATGTATTCAGACCAGTTTAAAGTATTCCCCACCTTTAGTTATCTCATGTTTTGGCTTCCGCACAGTATCTCTTTATTCAGTAAATTGTAGTATGCTTATGATATGACAACTCAAGGTTAGCTTGGGGTCACTCGTGATCCTAGGTCCCGTGTTTATGTCAAGGGGGTTGCCTCGGGGCGTGACATAAGTATCAGAAAATTGTAGACGAAAAAGCTAAAAAAGATTTTTTTTTTTAAAACGACAACTGGAGAACTGGGAAGAAAAAATTGATGAAGAAGTTTGACCTCATGTGCAATGGCGGATTTAAGATTTACAAAAAAATCATTTTGTCACTCCCCGAGCCTACACCCTGGACGTGGCTGGCACTCGAGAACCATTACTAGCCCCAAGGGAACCCTTAGCCTGACTTAACTCTTAGTGGAAGCCTTACTCATAATAAAAACACTTCAAAAGTAAATTGTCACTCAAATGATAACTTGGAATGTTTTACAAATAAACATTCAACTAGCCAAAGTGGAATCTCAAGTCTCAACATAACTGAATGAAAATGAAAAGACTCATGAACTAACAATATCCAACTATCTATGAAGCCTATAATAACTAAGATGCAAGTTGGTACAAGACCCTCGAAATCCTAATAAAACTAGAATGACAAAACAAATAAAAGGGATCCTCCGGAAGCAATGAAGCTGACCAACAACTCTGAAGCTCAACTGGATCAACGAAGAGCTGGACGTTGATCCTTCTTACCTATATCTGCATCATAAAATATGTAGGAGAAATGGCGCCAGTTAATGGAATGTACAAGCATGTGAGGGAAATTCTAAAATAAGACATAAGCTTGAAAGGGAACTGAAGAAACTTACCTCGTCTCACTCAACTCAACTCATTTCAATATAAAGCAGTAATGAAGATGCAATATAAAGAAAAGCTTTAAAACATGTAGATAACAACTTTGTGTATTGAATAGTAACTTAGTTTTGTATATGAAAGTACAAGTAACTCTATAGGAGATTCTCTAACTGACAACCATCACTATGAGCTATGTGATATACAACTTCTCGCCCACGCTACCATAACTGCCCTATACTTTGCCGAGGTATAGGACTACTCACTATATGGATCCACTAGTCTATGCTAAAAAGCATTAAGGAATTAGCTAAAAAGTATGATCTTTCTACCCACATTGACTACATGGTTTATGGAGACGTTGAGTTATCTGAAATTGTCCCCATATCGGTGCTCATTACTACTCCCAAAATGTAACTAGCTCATATGTTTAAAAACATAACTTTCTTTGTGGTTTGAGATTATTACTCAAAAATCTATCTCTTAAAAGAGATGGTACTCAAAACTGCTCATGAAAACTCTTTTGGAAATCGGTGTTTCCTCTCATCTTAAATGTGAAAACATTTAGTCTTTGGGAATACTTAGTTCCCATATAATCTTTTGAAGAAATGAACTCGGATATATTATTTCTCAAACTCAATGCTTGAGTCTTAAAACAAGTTTAAAACAATTGTAAAAGACTTTTGAAGGGACTCTAAGAACTCTCTAGACTTGACTCTTAGCTTTTGAATTTGAATTATGGATTCAAGGGTTGTGATCTCATGTTATGGATGCTCTCTCGATGTTTAGACGTACCGTAGAGAGTAGAAATCAACTAGAAAACAAAGGTACGAATCGAGGGAACTCAAATGGAAAGAAATGGGAAAGGGTAGAGGACCTGGCGACCCTGGCGTACTAAGTGGTCCAGGGCGCCAGACCCTGAACTACAGGACTTGGGTTGGGGCGGACTGAGTGGCGCGGATCCCCAGAGGCCAAACTACAGACACTCTTCTCTGGTGCACTGAGTGGCGCGATGCGCCTTCCCCCTGCCCAGAAACCCGATGAATTTTCTTACTCGTTTTCTAACACCAATTCACCTAGAATCAAATGGTTTCTTCCTCAATCACTTAGATTCGAATAGCCAACAATAGTACACAAGAATCCACTCCAAAAACAATCTTAAAACTCATACGATTACCTCAAGAACTCATCAAAACCTCAACAATCAAGATTATGAAGGAAACTTCAACAAAATTCTTCAAGAACTCAAATCCTTTAATTTCAAGAACAAAATTACGCTGAATAAATCATGATTGGAACGTGGGTGAACGAACCCAACTCTATGTGAATTTATGTCACGCCCCGAGCCTACACCCTGGGCGGGACCGGCACCCGGAGACCATTTTTGGCCCCAAGCGAACCCTTGGTCTGGCTTTCTTAACTCAGCGGAAACCTAACCCAACAGAATAACTCAATGCAATGCAATATTACAAAACAACTTAACTTATAAAATATGGCCATAAAGGCAACTCGAATCTCAAAATAGAATAT
>JAJOOR010017671.1:0-15820 GCA_036250505.1 Solanum acaule
AACTTCTTTGACTTTGATCTTAACTTTCCTTGAATTGGATTATGGATTCAAGGTTCATGATCTCATGTTTATGGATGATTTCATGATGTTTAGATGTACCTTAGAGTGTTGGAAACAACTAGAAAACATAGGTACATCGCTTAGGAACAAGTACGAAAAGGTGGGGAACGAATGGGGAGAACTGGCGTCCATGGTGCTCTGAGAGGCGCAGGGCGCCAACCCTCAAACTTCAGAGAAGTCTGGCTGGCGCGACATGCCAGAGGCCCAACATCAGAGAAGTTTTTGTGGCGCTCTGGCAGGCGCGGCGCCCCAGCCCTTTTGCCCAGCGACTTCCGACTTTTCTCTTCCGTTCTTCCTCTCTAAACCTCCCTAACTTCCATAGTCCCTTCCCCAAATACTTAGGATCAATTGTACCCTCAATATACAACCAATCTAACTCGAAAAACAACTCGGAAACATGAATCAACTCACCCCCAAGCATCAACAACTCAACCAATAAGAATTCTACAATTTGTTCTTCAAGAACCTTACTTCTTCAACATGTAAACAACTCAAAACAATTGGATTGAAACAAGTTGGTGTGTGGGTAAACTAACCCAACACGAAAAGATCTCACATACCTTAATAGGGATCATCCCCGACGAATTCCACTCGCAAGCTTGGATGATCTTGACGAATCCTTGCCTTTTTCTCCCTTTCTTTCTTCTTTTTTCTCTTCTCCAAGCCCTAAGCGTTCTTTAATTTTCCAAAACTGATTTAGGTTCTGTTTTTACCCCAATAAACCCCTAAAATCAAATTAGGAAATTAATTAGAGAAAAGACTACTTTGCCCTTCCCTAAATCCGGATTGGGACTTTCCTCAATCCAACAGCCCAACTTCCGAAAGGCATATCTCACTCATACGATATCCAAATCGTGCAATCTCAGTAGCGTTGGAAAGATCTCTCCAAGGGCTTTCCAACCATATCAAGATCTGCTCCTAAATCCTCCTGAGCTAGGAGTTATGTCCGTTTGAAAATGGCCAAAACTCACATTCTTAACTTAGACAAAATTTCCAGATTTCCTTATTCTTTCCAAAAATCAATATTTTCATATTTTAAACTCTTTATAGTCGTTTCTAGGTGCGAGATGTTACACTAGTATTACATAGAATTGTGTGTAACTAAGTGATTGGGACTACCCTAATGCTCAACAAATTCAATTGAGACTTAAAAAATTGCAGCCTACGGTTTGTACAATTGGGGGGGGGGGGGGGGGATGTCTAATAAAATATAAATACATTCTTTAAAGACTAGGCACAACTTATATTAAAATATAAATTTATGCCCCATAAAAAAAGGGCAAAAAATAAAGATAAAAAGTGCAAATAACCCATTAATGATCACATACAAGCCGGGGGCCAGCCAGCCACCCCTGCCTGGTCGTTCCATTAGTGAACACTGTTCATAGCCAGTTCATTTTGCTCTGAGGGTCATCCATTACGAAAAGATCTTCCTTTGAATGGATATGTTGAAGCATACTATGACAATCCAAAGAAACGCTTGTTATTTTTGTGTTGTTTGGTCTCTCAAATGCAGACAAGTTCTTCAATTATTATTTTTCTTCTTTATTAATTTATGTGGTACAATTGAATTTCAAGAGTTATATTTTCAAATTTTAATTGTTAATTCAAATATAATTTTTAATTCTTTTTTACATATTTAAAATTTACATAATAATTAACAATTTTTTACATTTTTTTAATAAAACTTCATAAAAATCTTATTTCACTCTCAAAATTTAAAAGGTATTATATAAATTGAAACAAAGAAAACAAATGCTTCTTTTGTAACTAGGACGAGTTTTGCCTTATCAAGATCAAATGTAGGGTTATTATAGTCATAGATCATAATCATAATAGGTAAATTTTAACTTCTTTCAAGATATTGCAAATGAATCACCCTCACTTATGATCACAAATTCAGAGATGAATTTGGAATTTTTAGGGTACAAAACTGCAAGTGCATTATTAAAAAAAATGGAAAAAATGTATCAAGTTGAGTTGTAATGGAGTGATAAGTACTCCTTCATTTTTAACCAAATATTTCATTTGTTAGAGAGAGTTTTATACTTGATTCTCCGGCATGAATCCAAAAAGATAAATAATAATAATCACTATTCAATTAAATGCATCATTTAACCTTCTTGTATAAGTGTTTACGGATAATATTACACTAATCTTTTTTTGAAAAAAAATAATATATATATATATATATATATACTTTTTTTTTAATGAAGAAACCACATATTCACCTGCCCTGTTTTTAACATATAAAGTCTCCCATGGTGTGCATTGGTTGGTTTGGTTTGGTTTATCGATTTTTGATTTTTAAATACGTTAAACCAATAATCAAATCAATAAGATTTTTTTTTATTGGTTTTGGTGCTTACTTTTTTTTAACAGTTCGATTTCCAGTTTAACCTATAAGAAAATACTTTTAAAACAAATATATGACTTCTCTAATAAATTTGACGGGACAACACAATAATGTAACTTTACAAATGCTCATAAAATTGAAACAATAATAAATATGAAAAGAACTATACAAGTGTAATACAAAGAAAAATTAAGAGGAATAGGGTTCTTACTTTAGATTTTGACGCTTTGTATAATGTAAAGTTGTGAACTCAAAGTCACTATGAAATGTAAATTTAAGGGTAAAGGATAAAGACAGTAACTAGTAAGGTATTGAGATTAATATACAATATTTATGTACAAATAAAAATAGTAAATTACTAGTCTTAATGGGTTATTAGTTTACCAATAACCCAACACCAAAATCCCATAACTCAATATTTTTTTTTTGATAAAACCATTAAAAAACTGTTAACCTAATAATCCAATAACAATAAATCAATTATAACACTTTTTTCGATTCAATTTATCGATCAGTTCGATTTTGCACACCACTACATCATCATCACAAAAACAAGAAAAGCAAAGAAAGAAATAATTATAACGTCGATGGAATTGCTTAGCGTACAATTATTATATCTTTTTTTATTCTCCACTTGATGTCTGATATCCATATTGAAGTCGATTAAATTTGAATTCACGCCGAAAAGCTCTGGAAGGTAAGCCATTATTATATCTGAATATCCAACTGCCACCTCCATTTCTGCTCAAGTGCAGTAGTGAACTTGTACAATTAATGACCTCCTCTTTTCTTTTCGGTGGTTGGTTGGTGCTACCATATTAATTAGTAAACAGATGTGACTCTTCTCCTTTTCTGCATCAGACATATATATAGTCTACAATCTTAATTATAGGATCCTAAAAATGGATTTGTTGGAGATGGACTTCGAATTTTTTATTTTTTATAATTATGGTATCAATTAGTTTGTTCACACCTTAAGTAATTTTACGGAATATATGTCACATTCTATCAACAACAAGTTTAAAATTTTAAATCCGAAACTTCATGATATAATATTGTGCTTCTTTAGAAAGTCAAGTCACAATCCTTTGGAAAAGTCACAATCTTTAAGAAAATTACAACTATTCAAAAAAGTCACAACCCTTCGAAAGAATCATAACTCATCGAAAAAATTACAACTTTCGAAAAATTCACAATCATTTGGAAAAGTTAGTACTTCAGAATGGTTAGAGTAATTATAGTAATTTATTAACATTCAAATTAATTAGAGAGTTCATAAAGTATAGATATAGGTTAAAGTATTCTAAACAAACTATTGTCCACGTAATCTAAAGTATTATGGGGTTATTAGAGTCTGTTTGGGTTTATAGATGATTAAAAGTAATTGATAATCATAAAGTGTTTAAGTGCTTTTAGGTGTTGAGTTAATTTTATAAAAGAGATAAATGTTGAAAACATTTAAAATTTGGCGCAAATTATAGCTTTCGTCTCCGAACTATTGATAGTTTTAAAAACACCTCTCTACTTCTGAATTCAAATACACCTGCGATATTGCCACATGAGTGAAATATACCCCTATATTCTTGCAACTTTAGGGGTGTTTTCAACACTCCTCTCACCTTTTTATTAAAAGCCACATACTCTTAGAAGAGTTTGAGACCACTTGTTAAACCATGTAGCAGATCGTAGTGTATTCAAGTCTAGATGGTCAAGTAGAGGGTGTTATTATGATTGTCTCATGCTAAGTTTAGGCATGTTTTCAATACTTCTTTTTTATAAACAAATAATTAGGTATTTAAATAAAAGTGTTCAAACAATATACTATTACTAATAAATAGTTAGTTTGCTTTCTAAAAACATGTAGTAAGCACTCTTTTCATGAATCAATATAACTTAAATGGTCATTAGGCGTAATTATCATTTAGACAACTTGTTTATATACTTTATTACTAGTTATAAGTACATGTTGTTGTTTATACTTTACTATCGTACAGAAATTTGTTGACTTCGAAACGGCAGTTTTTCTTCTACATGAATTAAATGGGAACCATAAATCACTTTCAATTTTATTTGACATTAAATTCATCCATGCAGAAGTGGCATAACATGAACCACCAGCAAGACTAAGTTTTCCAATATTGGATCGAACCATAAAATAAAAACATTAATTGGTCCGACATATTTTTAATTTAATTAGTACATTGTTCATGTAAGAATGTTTCCATATTTTATTTTCTTAATATACGTCAATGAATCACGGGGAAAAGATGAAATACCTAAATATTTATTATGATGATGCGAACTTCTGAAAAGAAAGGGAGAGTTTGGTAGGAAGGAAAATATTTTCCACAGAAGATTTCATAAAAAGTAAGGATTATTTATGTAACTTGTTTATATTTTTTTTATATTTGCTGAATCATATATTTACCTAATTTTTAAAGAACTAATTGGACCATCCTAAACATAAGAAAATTGAAAATGTTTAATTTTTCTTTAATTTGATATCTAAACTTTCTTATAGCTTTTCTGGGTGAGAAAAATGAAAAAGAAAAAAATCGTATGAATGAGCAAGTTCATGTCCTTTATAATGTACCACAAATATACCTTTCATTTTGTCTTGTATTGTATTACTATCCAATATATCTATGCAAATGGATGACTGGTATCTTAAGTTACATATATATATTAGAATCTAGAAATACCATATATTTCCCTTCATATATCCAACATAAGGGTTAAAATTATAATTAGCGAAGGGTAGTGTAAAATCCGAATTTGAAATTAATATGTAAATTTGAATCATTAGGTGCGAAATTTACGCAAGACATTTCTTAGGATTTAGCTTTGAATACATCACTATCTCTCACTTGTATCCTATCACGGTTTGATTAGTACTTACTAGATATTACTCTCAAGCATTGTAATAAAAAAAGGGCCGATTTTTTTAGTATACAAATTAAGTAGAATTTAAATAAATAAAAAAAAGATTTCCAAATCAGCCACGCTTATCACTATTCCCATAAATTTCTCCAATTATTTTACCTTCTTTATTTATTCAAATTTGTTATATACTATCTTCCAATAGAGGTTTTCTACCAAAACAAAACTCCCCTTCTCTGATAAGAACAACTATCGAAAAATGAATACCAATAATTTTTCAATTCTAATTCAACACAACGGACGATGGGACTCATCAGATAATTGTATAAAATAGTTCGCATGGTGTTTTATTATGTGGTTATATATGATTTATCACAAATATCTAATTTGGACTTTTTGAGACTTATTTGTTTGGTTTAATTTGTCTATTTTGGTGAAATTGAATTCATCTAATTTGGTATGTTCTGGATCCTCAAAATTTTGGTTTAATTACAATAACTACATATGATTTGGTTATAAACTGAAGTGTCAATTTTTTTTTTATATTAAAGTTTAGGTTTCATATGATTTGGTTTGAAAGTATGTTACATTATTGTCCGTATTATAGTTATTAAGTTGGTGTATATAATATAATAATTAGAAAAAAGGTTCATATGTTGATTGGTGGTATCCTAATAAAATATAAAATTGAAAATTTTGGATTGGTATGTGATACCAACATATGAAGGTATATTTGTTGCTACGAACTGACACCAAACTAATAGCCTGATGTATGTATCAATTTGAAAAATTGGATTGGTATGTGATCTGGTACATATGATGGTATATTTGTTGCTACGAACTGACACCAAGCTAATAGCCTGATGTATGTGTTGGTGTATTTTTTGGTCCAATTTATATTGGTGTATTAGGCATATGTTGTTAATGAGTATTTTTGTCATCTGCCACCAATTTTTTTTGAATTTTGACTAACAAATATTTGTAATGTCTTAGGAAAGTATCTGAATTTCAAGATTGAAGGAGTGATATGATGTGGACACCAATTATCAAGACTTGATTAATACTACTGCTTCTCAATTAGGTGTGGACACGATCGTTTTTGAGTTGGAACTCAAATATGTTGTGACTAATCCGTTCCCACCATTGAAGATTCATAGTTTTGAAAAACACACCAAAAAATCAACTTTAGATACACCAAAGTGTTTTATGTATATTTGAGTATATATTGGTGAATAAGACTTTGTAATGGTTAAATTGAACTTTGTATATGAATTTTTGTAGTAATTATATTAATAATATCTTCATATATTTACAGATTGTGCTAAAACGCTTATGACATATGTAGTTGTGAAAAAATTCAACATGATGAAATTCCTTATAGTCATGCAATTGTTGCTATTGGATACAATAACAAACATGGTGAAAACTATTGTTCAACCTATTACAGTAATAAAGATTTTCAAAATATTTATGCAATATCTATTGATATATAGTAGTATATTTAAAAGGTATAAAATAGTAATAATTAGTGGTATAAAATAGTATATTTATATATAGTAGTAAAATAATTATTGTAAAATGATGGTTATATAATTGATATATTTAAAAGGTATAAAATAGTAATAATTATTGGTAAAACGATGGTTATATAATTGGTATGTATGTATGTTTATATATTACATGGTTGCATATTTGGTGAAACTACGATGAAGTTACAATTGTGAAAACACTATGCATACTTGATGAAACCTACATGTTTTTTACCTAGATGAAAATAATGGTAAAAATATGAGAGAAGGCTTCCATTAATAATATGGTTTGATTGAATAAAAGATTAAGAGAGAGAAAATCAATATATAGAAAAACAAAGTAACGTAAAAAGTAAAACTGTGGTTGAAAAAGTAAAAAAAAGTAAACAATAACACTATCAATCCCATAAAATTAGCACATAACCTCCCCTTAAAAAGGTAATAGATACGGATACCAAATATATTTTTAACAAATAAAAAATTAAATATTTTGTTATGTTTGTAATTAAAAACTTAGTTTTGTAAATAAAAAAGAGTATATGTATATATTATTAACTAAAGTCTTAAATAGTCAATTCTTGTAATTTTCCCTAAAAGAAACTCTCAAGCTTACTTTCTTGCTTTTTCGGGGACATTGTTGGACAACCACGATGGAGAACAAGCTAATAATATCTGTCACTTTCATCATATCAATTACTTTATTATTTATTATCTTTATTTATGTTTTTAATCACGTTTAATAATCAGTTCAACGTTAATAATTTTATTATTTGATCATCTTAATTTGTATGTTCTTAAACTACGTTTTTATAATTATTAAATTCCATCATACTAGTTGACGCTCACATAGAAATAGGGGATTTTAAGCTTAATCCATACCTTATTCGATTAAATAAGATAATTTACCAGAGAGAGGGACATAGGGACACAAAACCTTCTGCACAAGTATCACCAAAAAAGGAAACATCAAAAATAAGTACCACTTTATCTAATAAGTAGTTTCTCTTTAATGAAAACAAATGAGATCTAAGTCACTTGAGAGTTGAGAATAAAAAAATAGTATGAATTTTTTCTGACCGAATATCTATATGTTATGTATATAATTAAGTCAATATTGTATTACATTTTGTATTTCGTACTTGAATATCACTATATAACCTTAGAGAAGTACCCCAATTTTTGCCAAAGATAAGTTGCCAAAATGTCAAGCTAGCATTAGTGTTGACTTGATTTAGCTTCTCAATTTTTTTCCCAATGTCTAAGTGAAAGAATCTAACTTCAATTCATCTCTAATTTTATTTTTTTATAACTCTCATCCACAAAATTCCTCCTCATTTTATCAGGTTTATTTGTTCACTTAATTTGACACACCTCTAAAAAATAATAAATAGAATGATAATTTTATTATATTATTCTTAGGTTATTATAAGTTAACTTACTCATTAGGAAATGAATTAGAAATAATTAGTAACAAATAATAAAGGTAAAATTAATATAAAATGATAAATTATTTCTATATTTTTAAAATTAGACAAGTAAAAATGAATATTTATTTCTTGTATAACATATAAATAAAAGCATAACATATAAATATACTTCTTAACTTGGCTTCAACTGGTAGTCATGCTCCAACTTTGAGTGTGCAATATAAATAGACACTTAAACTTGTATAAAATTGAAGACACATTTGTCCTATGTAGAATCCTACAAGACAATTTCGTGTTCTATGTGACCTCCTATGTGTATTATGCCACGTAGGACATGTGTGTCTATTTGTTCACTTGAATGCAAATTTAGATGGCTACTTATATACATCAAAGATAAATGACATAGTCAAGTTAAAATATATGTTTATGTATTATGCTCTCACCGGCAAGTCGGAAAACTTCAAACCTCATGGAACCAATGACAACATTCTCTATAAGTTTTGGATTAATGCACCGAAATTCGTCACTTATAACTAAAAATTTATTTGGATTAATAACATAGCTAATTAAGTTCATTACTTACATACAAATCAAATAAAAACAAGATCAAGTCAAAATCATTTCTACGTACACGCCAAGAGATCATTATTAATTTTGGTAACATTATATACATGACATCAAATTATATATTCCTAAGACTATATGTAGCAAGAATCATTTTACTTCTGAAAAGGCTAATTTAAACTTCTCTATAATAATCCAAGGCAAGCAGTTGGATTCATGAAAATAATTAATTAAATGCACCTATTTTTGCATGCAATGTCATCATAAAATGACCCTCGTGTAGCTCTTTTGTCCTTGTCATGCCTAACAATATTATTTATTACAATACACATTAAAAACCCCCACCAAAATTAGTTCATTCGTGACTTTAATTTGCCTCCCCTTTTTTCTAACTACTACCTTTATTTTTCGTACTATATAACAACTCAACTACATAGCACGAAAATAATCAAGTAAAAATTAAAATGGCACATACTAGTAACACGACGATATCGTCATGTCTCCTTATAATAGTTCAATTATTTTTCATGTTATCTGCTAAAACAAACGCGAAAATTCCAGCGATAATTGTATTCGGTGATTCATCAGTCGATTCAGGTAATAACAACCACATTGAGACGATTGCTCGGAGCAATTTTATGCCGTACGGACGAGATTTTGCGGGAGGTCGACCAACCGGTCGATTTTCTAACGGGAGAATTACTACCGATTTTATTTCGGAGGCAGCTGGTTTGAAACAAATAGTTCCAGCATATTTGGATCCAGGTTATAATATGTCTGATTTTGCTGTTGGAGTTAGTTTTGCTTCTGCTGGAACTGGATATGATAATGCTACTGCTGATGTTCTGGTAATTATACGATACATTTTTCTTTTTAGTCGGTTTAAAAAGAATGACATATTTTCTTACTTGAAAAATATTTAATGATTTTATCAATTTTTTTACTCATGTTGAGTACCATTTATTTGGAAAAAAATCGACAAATGTGTGTTCTTCTATTTTATTATTCATTTATTTTAAGGATAGTTTGAGAACATTACAAAATCTTTCTATATTTCTTATACTTCCTACTCAGTTAAATTACGTCAAATAAATTGATATGGAGAAAAGAAAGAATGTAAGCAAAGTCTAGTGCTAAAAGTTATATAGTGAAAAACAAATAAATAATAAGTGGCTTTAGCTAAGTTTTATTATAAACTGATTACACTAGCTTATAAACTACTTTTTAAACTTATTTAGTCGTTTGGTAAGCACTCAAAGTTTTATAAACTAAAAATCTAAAATCAATTTAGACCAACTTTTTTGGCGTAATTTTTAGTTTTTAAACGTTTTTGGTTTGACCAAATATTTTATTAATATTTTTCCTAATTCTCAAAATACTCTTCCCACAATAGAACTCATGTATCCCTCCCTCTCCTTGTTCAATTTTTTGTTGTTCGTTATTCTCCTTGGCTCCTTGTAATTTGGTATAAATAAGATATATTTGTTATTCTAATAGAAATAAATATTTTTAATCAAATACATCAAATATTTATTATCAATTCCAACCCTTCAAAGTAATTATTTATCTATAAAACTAGTTTGATCAGCACAAAAAGAACTTTTCAACTTTTAATACTTATCACCTACTTTCAACCAACTAATTCATATTAGCTCTAAATTACGTATACAGATACTCTTGGTTGCTACCTTTCGGAAAATAGTTATGTGCTAGGTCTAAAAAGAATAATATATTACATTCTGTTATTAATTTCTTTAAGTTGACTTAGTCCAATAAGATTGTGTTGGTTGTTTGGGAGTTAATAGTAGTTTGACGTGAGCATAAAATTTAATTATTAGTAAGCAATAGATAGTCTTTTTATGACAAAAGATATAAATATATGCAAGGCACCAAAACTACCCTTACCTTTAGAGTTAAATGAAAGGTGTTAAAGAGTTCACATGTCACTTCCTTATTTGTCTCCCCTATTAAAACATAACTTTTATATCCCAGGTCCCAAAAAGTCATTTACACAAAGAAAATGAAAATGAAAATGCTAAGATAAATTACTTCTACATACAAATTGGTGTCATATTTTGACAAATTAAAAGGAAAAGAGTGCAACGTTGTTGTCAAGGTCTACCCGAAACACTCTCTTATCTTCATAAAGTAGAGCTAAATCTGTGTGCACACCGCCCTTTGTGAAATATCAATGTATGTTGTAAAAAAGAAATTAAAAAGTGTCACATAAAATGTAACAAATGAAATAGTATTTAATCGCGCATTTTGTGATATTATCCTAAGTACCATGTTTTATGAGAATTCTCACCCCATGATCCTACTATTGCAGGGTGTGATACCCTTGTGGAAACAAGTGGAGTACTACAAAGAATACCAAAAGAAACTAAGAGCTTATCTTGGTGATACAAAGGCAAATGAAGTAATAAGTGAAGCATTATATGCCACAAGCCTTGGAACAAATGACTTCCTTGAAAACTACTACACAATGCCTCAAAGGAGATCTCAATACACTATTGATCAATTCCAAATATACCTAGTTGGTATTGCCAAGAATTTCATCACAAATTTGTACAATCTTGGAGCAAGAAAGATATCACTTGGTGGACTTCCTCCAATGGGATGTATGCCATTAGAAAGAACAAGAAATGTGGGAAATGGGAATGAATGTATGGAGAGTTACAATCTTGTGGCTGTGAACTTCAATGAAAAATTGAATGGATTGGTGATGGAGTTGAATAAAGAGCTACCTGAGATTCAAGTTGTTCTCTCTAATCCTTATGAACCTATGCTACAAATGATCAAAAAACCTGCCTCATATGGTACGTAAGAAAATTTTAAATTATATACACTGAATACATAATTACATACACCAAACTTGTTATAACATGTTATATAACCTTCAACTTACTCATCAATGCTATTTTAAAGTGATCTGATCATGTAACTGCATATAAGAGTTTAAAGAAAAATATGTTATCAGTATACAATATTTTTTTTACGTTGTCAGTATATAGAACATAAACTCATAGTACTATCATCTTGTTAATTGTTTTGACAGGGTTTGAGGTTGCTTCAATAGCATGTTGCGCGACAGGATTATTTGAGATGGGTTACGCATGTGATCGATACAATCTTTTCACATGTAAAGACGCAAATAAATATATATTTTGGGATGCATTTCATCCAACGGAGAGGACCGATCGTATCATAGCTGATCATGTGGTTAAAACAGCTCTATCCAAGTTTTTAGCATGATTAGTATTACTATAAGATTGAGATAAATATGTATTAATTTGTATGCTTTGGGTATTTCATAATGTCATATATAATTAGTAGTGTGTGTAATTACGTGTATAAATTCTTAGATGATCGATGGAGTAACATGTCTAAGAGAAGGATCGTGCTCGAAAGGAATACACGAACGTTCATAGATTTAATTAATAGTATATGTAGACGTGGATTTCTAGTTATGTAAACCGGATGGTGTTGTGCGATTTTCATCCCTCGTAGGAAGAAGGATATATGTAGTGAGAAAATGAGTGCTTTTGGGTGCTAATAAAATTATATTTTCTTGAAATTGTTCTTATGAATAATACTACTAAAATTTTAACGGATAGTAAATTTTGAATCCATAGTTTCAGAAGTACAATACATTTGGAAATTTTGAATTCATCGCGCCAAGGTGCATAATATAAAGAACAACAAGGCAATGATCTCGTCGATTGTCCAACCTCAATAGGTTCTCAATCTAGGGATGGCGATGGGGCGGTGAGGTGGACCTATGCGGCCATGCGGGGGCAGGGCTAGGCGGTTGCGAGTTACAGAATTCTCAAGTGTAAATACATTATTTCCTTTGAACTAATTTAAGCAAGTTATCTTATTTCTTTGCTTTAAATTAGCTTGTTTTATTCTTCTTATCAATTTTTTCCTTAAATTGTTTTGCTCGGTTACTGTAACCTATTCTAAATTTTTTTGATAAAGATTTACAGTACGCTATTTTAAGACTTGCTATGCTATTAAAACAACATTTGAAAATTTTCATTTGGATCAACAAGAATTTTTTTTAATACACATTTCACTTATTTTATTCATTTAACTTAAAGAAGCTTAATAAATGAATAAGTTTAACATTGAAAAATGACAATAATTTTTATTAAAAAAAAACAGTTAGGCAATTTATTTTACAAATGATAGTAAACTATGTGTTTACGAGATGAAGTGGGGTGGATTGAGAACAAAAAGATATGCTATGCGGGGCAGAGTAAGTTAAAATCTTTACGGATTTATCCCGCAACCAAGCTTACAATGTCGAAGATATCAGCAACAACAGTACCATTTTGCACGGACATACCCATTTAAATTGTCTTTTAGGCTTTACATCTTTGATATTGCCCTTATGTAAGCCATCCTAGCTCCTTAAGCCTAGGCATCCTCCCAATTTTTAAGCCCCAAAAATTTGAGACCCTAAGATTTTAATTAATAGTGGACTTTTATGATTTTATTTTCATTTAAATAATATAAAATTTAGATTAAAAAATTATTTTAAAAACTGTTTATTCTTTATATTATACAATATTTTAAAATTTTGAATTAAACTATTTATGTCTTCAGGTTAGTAAATAAAATTTTGATACAACATCATCTAACAAAATGTATTGCAACAAATGACCAATATCTTATTAATTTGAAATAATTCTTGCTAATAATATTACGATATAAATTAAAAACATTATGTTTTCAAAGATATTATATAATAAACAAAAAAATTGTGAAAAAATAAAAAGAAATTATATATGTCTTATTAAAAAAAATGGTAAAATGAAATTGTAGGCACCAAAATACTATTGAAAAGAAAGGTGAACATCAAAACATTTACCACTAAGCTAGGATCGTTATTTCATGAATGAGATAAGATAAATGGTTTAATACTATTATTGTTATTACTCGCTTATTTTTCGGACCAAAGTATTAACAACACTATAGTTTTAAACACCAAACTAGACATATCATCACAAGCATAAAATCTTATTAGCTCCTCTTTATGATGCACCATGGAAGGGGAGTTGATGATATGTTTTGTTTCATCCCATTTCAACTTTCTGTGATTATCTAGTACCAACCCATGAAGCTCGCCTTTTAATAGTTGATTAAAGGAGAGTCGTCTATTCCAATCCAAAAGATACAAAGTGATAGCTCATGAATATTCTTTTTCTAGGAAAGTAGTACTACCAATATAAGTCTTATTAACCGAGAACATCAACTTGTATCTTGTTGTAACGATCCTCTTAGTCGTTTTATGAATTTTACACTTGTAATGATCCTCTTAGTCGTTTTATTAATTTCACATTTTTTAAAGTTTAACCCTTTTAATAGCTTTTATAAATAATTTATAAATAATAATAATATAATAATAAAATGATGATAATGATGATGATGATAAATTGATAATAATAATAATAATAATAATAATAATAATAATAATAATAATAATAATAATAATGATAATCATACTACTACAACAACTCTGCACGCATAAGCAGAAACGGAAGTTGCGGAAAAAAACGCAATGAAGAAAGACGGAAAAAAAAGGGGAAAAAGAGAAGAGAAAAATAGGAATTTCATCTCAAAACGTTAAGGTAATGATGCTCATCCTTTATATTACGTTTTTATGTCATAATGAACAGGTTTTTAGAGTAAAAACGTGTAGGATTTGTACTGAATTAAGAAAATATACCACTAGGGTTCTTAGAATAAAATCTTGATTTGGAGGTAGAATAACGATCCGTTTTAGCTGAAATTTTGCATGCGAGTTTATTTTATCATGAGTGAACATAATCTGAAAGAAAACTTCATATTCGAATTTAGTGGCTCGGGATGACTTTGTGACCCAATTTTTGAGCCAAAACTAATATAGTAATATGGGTGTCAGTAGATTCGAGGATTATATATTTGATGGATTGAAAATGTATTGAAGCTTTATGAAAGGGAAATAGGAATAGACAATGGGTAAGGGCGACAGATGGAGGTCTCGTACCAATGGAGTGACGGCAGTGGTAGACCCAAGATTTTCGTTCAGGGGGTTCGAAAAATAAAAATATAAACGTGTAAATAAGCCTTTAAAAATGGGAACCGTGAATTTTTTTTGAATTTAAAACCACACTTTTAGCACTTTTTTTAAACTAAAAAAAAAATGAAAAACAGAACTGAAAATTTAAAAAAAAAAAAACAAAAAAGGGCTGAAACTGAAAAAAAGAAAACGCTTTCACTAGGATTCGAACTAGTGACGCATAGCTTAATTTCCAAGGGACTTGGCACTACACCATCAGTTTCTCTTTGTTATTGAGGGGGTTCAAAATATATATATCTACAGAAATACATAAAATTTACTTTAATATACGGTGTAATTTTTTGCCGAGGGGGTTCACCCGAACCCCCTGGAACCAACGTGGGTTTGCCCCTAAGTGACGGGCATTGGTACGAGTACTGGTGTTATAAAGGCAAAGTTTATTTCTATAAAATGACATATTGTAATCCAAGAATGCCAAAGCATATGAGCATTGATGATGTCTTATTCACTTGATTTCTTTTGTGTGATTGCGTTTCTTTATTGAACTCGTATATTTGTGATAGTTGAGGTGATTATATAACATACTGATATTTGATTCATTGAGATGCATCAAATATGAAATTTGAAGTTGATCAATTTTTTAGTATGCTTTTATATATTTTAAGTTGCTAATTATTTGTATTTAGAGTATGTTTTACGTAAATATATTAGAAATCACAATAATTAACAAGTTAATATAAAAAAAAACTTATAAAAAAATCATTGACTTTTGAAATTTCATTTGTATCACATAAATTAGGACCGAGTAATATATGAAAATTACATAAAACGTACTATAACTCACAATAATTAGCAACTTAAAATATCTATATATCTATATTTCTCCCAATTTATGCGGTATAGATGAAATTTTGAAAGTTAACAAAAACTTTTTATA
>JAJOOR010017672.1:0-23494 GCA_036250505.1 Solanum acaule
AAGTGGCTTTTCTCTTTGTTAATAAGCTGATCAGAAGTATGTTCATAATCCTCCAAAGTGTTCATAATGAGCTTCATAGAGTGTCTATCAGTTGAAGTAAAAATAATCACATCATCTGCAAAACTTAAGTGGTTGATTTGGGGACCTTTGGGCTCCATGTTAAAACCTCTATACATTGGATTCTGATGAATAAGGTTAAGCATTCTTGAAAGAACCTCCGCACCTAAAATAAATAGGGCCGGAGATAAAGGGTCACCTTGCTTAAGTCCTCTAGTTGAATGGAAAAAACCATGTCTGTGGCCATTAATAATTTTTGAGAACCAATTGTTGCTCATGATTCTCCAAACCATGTCAATGAAGAACTCCCCAAAGCCTAGTCTCCTCAACACAGGTAAATGACCAAGACACTCTGTCATATGCCTTGGTCATGTCCAGTTTGATCACAACATTGTCTCCCACTTTAGGCCTCTTAATGCCATGTGTGATTTCTTGTGCAAGCATGATGTTTTCTGTAATGCTCCTCCCCTTAACAAACCCTGATTGATTATCTGAGATGAGTAGTGGAATAATATCAACCAGTCTCATGCTTAAGAGTTTGGAGATGATCTTATTTGAGAAGTTGCTGAGACTAATAGGCCTGAGGTCCGTGAATCTGTTAGGCTGTTCAGTTTTGGAAAGCAAAACTAAGCATGCATGTGACATAAACTTAGGCATAATGTGACCACAAAAGAAGGACTGCATAGCTGCTAGCAGATCTTCTTTAATGATGTTCCAGCATGCATGGTAGAATTTGCCCCTTATACTATTTGGACCAGTTGCTGAGTTTGGGTTCATGGAAAACACCACCTGTCTTAGTTCCTCCAATGTAGGCATTTCCTGCAGCTTCTGGTTCTGTTCAGGAGTAACTAATGTAGGGAAGTGTTGGAGAATTCTTTCATCAATTCTACAATTCTGACCAGTAAACATTCCCTGAAAATATTCACAAGCTGCTTGTGCAATCTGGTCATCACCTTGTATCCACACATCATTGCCAGTACAAATTTTATGCAGAAGTAATCTTCTTCTTCTTCCCCTCATCAAAGCATGGAAATATTTGGTGTTGGCATCCCCTTCCTTAAACCATTGAAGTTGAGTCTTTTGTTTAAGAATAGATAACTCCAGCTTTAAAAATCTAATATAGTTGGCATTCATGAGATGCAACTGTTGTCTAAGAGCTTCAGTGTTATTTGTAAGTAATTCCTCCTATGTTTTTCTAATCGTCTCTTCAAACTCTTTCACTTTAGCATAGATATCTCCATACTCTTTCTTTGACCAGTTGCTAAGCGTGAAGGTTAACCTCTTCATTTTCTGATGCAATTGCCACATAGGATTACCAGTGACCTCCCTATCCCAGCACTTTTGAACAGTCTCCATAAAGTTAGCATTGTCAACCCAACAATGTAAGAACTTGAAATACTTGGTATGACTTTCATTTTGTCTAACCATTTCCATCAACAGGGGACTGTGATCAGAGCCAACAGAGGATAGATGTTCAATAGTAGTTTGAGGCATAACCTCTAACCATTTATCATTAACCATGGACCTATCCAACCTCTTTCATACTCTAGCTTTTTGGATTTAAAGCTTGTTTTGGCATTGCTGCTAAAAACTGCCTATTTTAAAAAATGTTTTTTTAAAAAAAATAACTTTTTAGAAAAGTGTTTCCCAAAAAAAAAAAACAATTTGTGTTTGGAAAATTCATTTGAAAAGTGCTTTTGATAAGCAATTTGTGTTTGACTAATTTTTTAAAAAAAAAGTGCTTTTATGAGACAAATTACTAAAAAAGGTAAGTATCAATGTGTTTTTAATATTAAGATTATTTTATAGAGAGAAACAATTTTAAACATCTAATACAAAAACATTAATTAAAATACACATATTCAAATTTTCAAAATCAATATTACACATAAATATATATTGTTGAAAAATATTAAATAGAAGAATCTTATTGTTATTTGTTACCTATTCTCTTGGATTCAATCTTAGCTATTATTCATTTTTTTTTTTGTTATAATACTCTAAAGTTTTTTTAAAAATCAAATTAAAATAAAATAATACATAAATTAAGAAAATAAAATTTGTTATTTGTAACTTTTTGGGAGGGTCTAAATCTTTTTGTTACTTTTTCTCTCTTTTTTTAATCCTAAAACAATATTGTTGTTACTTTTATTTCTCATTTTGTAAATGTCACGACCCAGACCGTCATAAGTAGCACCCACACTATCCCTTCGGTGGGAGAACCATTACTACACCCCGACTAAACAACTTAACGAAAACGAGAAGATTTAAAGATACGGAAACAGGTTTAAATGTCTAAGAAAATATGGAGTTCCCATAAACTCCGAAAGTTTAACAAACCATTACTAAACATTTGTGAAAAACAACCCCTAGAAACTGAAAGTCATTGGAACAAAACATCTAAAGTGCAACAAGTCTAAGAAGAAGGGGTACAACCCCAACCAAACATAAGTAGTATCTAAACAATAGTCTGAGTCCAAAGAAAATGAACTAAACAAAATGAAGGACTCCATGACAGCCTGAAAGAACTGGCTCTCCCTTGAAATCTGGTCTCGATCACTATCTCCTAGTTGAGGTCTATCAGTAGCTGTCTGAAGATGCCCTATACTCAACAAAGAACGAACAAGTGCAGTATCACACAACCACAGTGTACTAGTAGGATCACACAGCTATTCCAATAAACGAAACATATATAAGCAGTCACAACATAATAAACATGACATGTACAGAATATATATATATATATATACACACACACACATCGGTTATCATTTCAGGAGCAATGTATAATTCCACATTCTCAATAACAAGTAGATATGACAATTCAATGGTCCTCTCGTGGAATCCATACCCAAACTGTTAGTGTGCCGGAATGTGCCACCCGATCCCAATTAGTGTGTCAGAACATGACACCCTATCCAATATATGTGTCAGAACGTGACACCCGATCCAATGTATGTGTCGGAACGTGACACCCGATCCAATCAACACAACCACAATCACATTCACACTTATAATGTACATACTCATAATCATACAATCAAATGTTGAATCATGGCATACATTTGTTCATTCATACTCAATTCATTTGGTTTGATCAATAGTGTTTCATTCACATACATACATGCATTACAATAAAGCAATTACCAACATACATCACACAAACATGAAATCAAACCATCACCTACCTCGAAACCAAGCTTGAATCCCCCTAAGGCACTTGAATCTTCCCTTTTTGAATTCTTTCTTCTTGTTCGTGGTCTAAAAACAACAAATTAAAGCAAGGGTCAATAAACGAGGCCTAATTACCCGGATTACAATCAAAATTATCAACCCTAGGCCAACCCCAAGATCCCCATACCCAACTTAGGGCTTTTTCCACCATTAGTTTCAGGTCAAAACCCACCCTCAATGATAATCACCCAAGAATCTAAGTTCTACGGATCGAAAAATGGATTAGGGGACTTAAAAGCTTACCTTTAGCGCTAGAAGAGGGTGGAAAACTGTCAAGAACTTTCCCTAGGTCGTTTCTTAACTCTTAAGAACGAAGTTTGCAGAAAAATAACGAAATTGGGGTAATTCACTCAACTCAACTCAAGGATAGGATACTCAAGGATAACATACTCAACACAAAGGTTCTCGGCACAAGATACTCAACTCAAAGGTACTCAACTTAAGATACTCAACTCAAGATACTCCTGGATAAAGTAACAATAAAAGATGCACTATATGGAAAGCTTTTAAAACATTGGATAATAACTCAATTGTATGTAAAAATACAATAATAACTCAATTGTATGTAAAAATACAATAATAACTCTTATTTGGGAGATTTTCTAACCGACAACATCACTATGAGCTATGTGATGATACAACGTCTCGCCCACGCTGCCAGAACTGTCCTATACCTTGCGGAGTATAAAACATCCTCAACTAAGTGGATCCACTAAGCTGTGCTTAAAAAGCAATAAGGAATTACCTAAAAAGTATGACCCTTTACCGATGTTAACATACATGGTTTATGAGGACTTTGAGTTGTCTGAACTCGTCCCCATATCGATGCTCAATACTACTCCCAATAATATAACTCATACTCATATGTTTAAAAACATTTCCTCATCCTCAAACTTTGAGATTATTCAAACGGATCTCTTAAAAGAGATAGTGCTCAAAACTCCTCATGAACTCATTTGGAAATCAAAGTTTCCTCTCATCTTAAATGTAAAAACATTTACTCTTGGAAATACATAGGGCCCATTTGGCCATGTGATATGGTATCATGATATGGAATCATGATATGATATCATAATATGGAATTATGAGATGAAATTGAAGTTTTGTTTGGACATGTGATATGGATTTTTTGTGTTGTATATTTTCTTATAAACAGAAGAATCTTATAAGTTGTAAAACTATTAAAATAGCCCCAATTGTTTATTCAATCTTACCAAATAAACAAAAAATTATAAAATCGCATAATAAATTATTACAAAACTCTTTGTTCTCCACTTAAGTAACTGTTTCATCTAACTTTAACTCATCAAACTTTAATTCACTAAAAACAAATTGAACATAAATTCTAGTGTAGTAGTCTTCAATATTACTCAACAATCGGTTGGTGTAAGTTAAAGTGACTATATATTGGTGAGAATAATAAATTTTATGTTGGTGAGAATAATAAATTTTAAAAACTAATGATGTCATTATAAATTTTATTTACATATAAAATAAATGCAGTTGTAACACCCTGCTACTAGAAAGACTTAGAATTAGAAAGAGTCGTTTTTGGAAAGAATGAAAATCTGGAAATTTGAAAAAAATTAAGTTAAGTATGAGTTTTGGGTCAACTTCAAACGATCATAACTCCTAGCTCAGGATGAGTTAGGTCTGCTACAAGATACCATAGGAATGGTCTTTGAATTATCTTTCCAACGCCGCCAACTTTGCACGATTTTGAGTTTGTATGAGGGACATATACCCATTTGAAGTTGGGTTGTCTAGATAAGAAAAGTCAAAACTGGATTTTAGAAGGGTACTTTGGTCTTTTCACTACCCTATTAATTAATTTCATTTTTGGTAATTAAGTTGGGGTCTAAACTGATTTGGTTCAGATTACGCTTCACCAAAAAGAGTTAGGGATTTTAGAGAAGAGAAAAGAAGAGGAGAAAAGTGGAGAAGAAGCAAGGATTCGTCGATTTCTTGAGGAATTGAGTGCGGATTTCGCCAAGGATTTAATCCTACGAAGTATGAGAGTTCACATAGCGTTGGGTTCGTTCACCCACATGCCAAACATGTATATTTCAGTATGATATTCGTCCTAAAAGATTGAGACTTTGATGTTCTTGAATTGTATTCTTGAATTGCTTTCGTTCTTGAATTTGGGATGAGATTGAGGAGTTCTTGAGAGTTTAAGGTTGATTGTTAGAGTTGTTTTGAGTTAGATTCTTGTGTACATGTGCTCGGTATTTGAATCTAAAGAAGAATTGAGAAAAAGAATCGAATTTAGGCGATTTGGGGTTAGAAAACGAAGAAGGAACAAGTCGGGTAAATCTGGGTACCAGGTCCGCGACGCGGACCTGTTCGGGATTGACAAACTTTTCTCTGCGTCGCGGAGTGGTCACGGACCGCTCTGCCTCAAAATTTATTTCGCAACAAAATAATTAAATACATCTCCGCGTCACGGACTTGCTTCCAAACAAAGATTTCTTGATCTTTTCTCATGTTTAACTATCTAAAAACACTCCTAAACATCATGGGATCTTTCCTATCACAAATCTCAATTCTTGAATCCATAATTCAATTCAAGGATCAATTAAGAGTCAAGTCAAGAGAAGTTCATAGAGTCATCCAAAAGTCTTTTACAAATGATTTAACTTTGTTTTAAGACTTGAGTTTTGAGTTGAGTAAAGAGTAAAGTTTGAAATTCATTTCTTCAAAAGAGTATATCGGGACTATGTATTCCCAAAGAGTAAAATATTTTCACATTTAAAGAAGAAAGGAAACCTTGATTTCTAAAGAGCATTTGAGCTAGTTTTCAGTTAAAGAGTAATTGCTTTCACAATTAAGAAAGATAGGAAACCTTGATTTCCAAGAGAAGCCTTTGAGCTAAGTTTTAAACAATTATCTCAAACCACAGAAAGAAGTATGTTTTTGAACATAAGAGCTAGTATCACATTTTGGGAGTAGTATTGAGCACCGATATGGGGGAGAGTTCAGACAACTCCCAGCCTCTATAAACCATGTAGCCACCATGGGTAGAAAAGGGTCATACTTTTTAGATGATTCCTTAGTGTTTTTTAGCACAGACTAGTGGATCCACTTAGTAGTCAGGTTCTATACACTCGGCAAGGTATAGGACGGCCCTGGCAGACTGAGGCAAAATGTTGTATCATCACAGTAGCTCTTACGTGATGGTTGTCGGTTAGAGGAACTCCCACAGAAATATTTTTATTCTTATATACATAGTTTAATTGTATTTTTACATACATTTCAGAGTTATATATGTATCTTTGTTTCCAAATACATAGAGTTTACATTCATGTTTAAAAAGCTTTTCTTTATATTGCACTTATTTTATATTGCTTTATATTGAAATGAATTCAAATAAGTTTAAGTTGAGTTGAGCCAGGTAAGTTCTTTGGTTCCTTTCAAGCGTATGTCTTGTTTTGGAATTCCCCTCGTATACTCGTACATTCAATGTATTGATGCCAGTTGGCCTGCATCTTATTGTGATGTAGACTCATGTAATCAGGATCAACATCCAGTGCATCGTTGATCCAGTCGAGCTTCAGAGTTGTTGGTGAGCCTCCTTGCTTTTGGAGGATCCCCTTTTTCATTACTTTATCATTTTAGTTCATTAGGATGTTGGGGGTCTTGTCCCAACATCCATATTAGTTTTAGAGGCTTCATAGATAGAGAGTCAGTTAGTCATTTGTCTTTACCTTGTTATTGGCTTATGTTCAGATTTGAGTTGCCACTTTGGCTAAGTTAAATGTTTATTTCTAAAACATTATGAGTTTAGTTTGAGACACTTGATTATCTTGCATTTGAGTTCTTTTCTTAATACTTAAAGTCTTCCACTGAGTAAGTAAGCGAGGCCAAGGGTTCGTTTGGGGCCAGCAATGGTTCTCGAGTGCTAGTCCCACACAGGGTGTAGGCACGGGGTGTGACAAACTTGGTGTCTGAGCACAGGGTTCAAGAGTCCTAGGGAGTCTATGAAGTCATGTCTGTAGAGTCCTAGTTATCGGTGTGAAGCGCGCCACATCTATAATAAGGAGACTACAATATTTAGGAATTTCTTCACTTCTTTCATACTCACTTCGTGCGATACAGTAAATCTCTATAAAAGTTTCTTTCTAACTCCTGCTTACGTGTAACCGATTGTGAGTTGGACTGTCTTGAGAGTGCTTTCATATGGTGTTTCTTTCCCCGTGAGCTAAGAGAAGCAAAGAGATGGTTGCCGACATGAGGAGCAGGATGAGTTTATTCGTTGTTGGGTTGCCTCGTCTGTCAAATAAGGAAAGTAAGGTAGCCATGCTAATAGGTGACATGGGCACAACAAGGCTATTGATCCATGTGCGACAAGTTGAGGCGGACAAGCTGAAGGATTGGGAAGAGTTTAAGAACAAGAGAGTTAAGACATCAAGGGATAAATCCGGGCAGCAAAATAGTAATGTGAACCGGTATTCTTATCAACCTAAGCAGAAGGGACCTGCTCCATCATTTGCTAGTGCACCTGCACATGGGACCAAAGGTGAGTACAATAGTCAGAATTTCAAAGCTAAACCTGCCTATTCTCAAGTTAGTATGGAACAAGGGGGTAGTAAGCCTCCTGCATGTGCTAAGTTTGGTAGGAACCTCAGGGATGTGTCGTGATGACTCCATGGGTTGCTTCAAGTGTGGCTAGAACGGTCAATTAATATGAGAGTGTCCTGAGAACAGGCAAAGTAATGGTAATGGGGGTAATAGAGTCCAGTCTTCTTCAGTTGCTCCTCCAGATAGAGTTGCATCTAGAGGAGCTACTTCAGGGGAAAGTGGAGGAGGAAACCGTCTGTATGCAATCACTAGTCGGCAAGAGCAAGAGGATTCGCCAGATGTTGTCACTGGTATGATCCAAGTCTATAAGTTTAATGTTTATGCTTTGCTAGACCCAGGAGCAAGTTTATATTTTGTGACTCCTTATGATGCTATGAATTTCGATGTTCTTCCTAAGCAACTTCGTGAGCCCTTCAGTGTTTCTACACCTGTTGGTGAGTCTATTCTAGCAGAGAGAGTCTATCGTGATTGTATAATTTCCATCAATCACAAGAGTACCATGGCTGACTTAGTTGAGTTAGATATGGTAGATTCTGATGTCATTTTAGATATGGACTAACTTCATGTATGTTATGCATCAATAGATTGTAGAACTCAAGTAGTCAAGTTCCAGTTTCCCAGTGAACCAGTTATAGAGTGGAAGAGCAGTTCAGCAGTGCTTATGGGTCATTTTATTTCGTACCTTAAGGCGAGAAAATTAGCTTCCAAGGGGTGTGTCTATCACTTAGTCCGAGTTAATGACTCTAGAGTTGATATACCTCATATTCAGTCAGTTCTAGTTGTAAAAGAGTTTCCATAAGTCTTTCAAGATTATCTTCCCGTAGTCCCTCCTAAGAGAGAAATAGACTTTGATATAGATATTCTTCCCGATACTCGTCATATATCTATTCCGCCATATAGGATGGCACCAACAGAGTTAAAAGAGTTGAAAGAGCAGTTGAAAGTAAGGGAATATAATATCCCTAAGACAGCATTCAGGACCTTTTGTGGTCATTATGACTTTTTGATGATGTCGTTCGGTTTAACTAATGCACCTGCAGCGTTCATGGACCTTATGAATAGAGGTTTCAAACCTTATTTAGATATATTTGTTATCGTATTCATTGATGACATACTAATCTATTCGAGGAATGAGGAAGAGCACGATCTCAAAATAGTTCTCCAAACTTTAAAGGATAAGGGGTTATATGCTAAGTTTTCTAAATGTGAATTTTGGCTCGAGTTTGTGGCATTCTTAGGCCATATTGTTTCCGATGATTAAATTAGAGTTGATACTCAGAAAATAGAGGCATTGCAGAATTGGCCTAGACCCACTTCTCCAATTGAAATTAGGAGTTTCTTGGGTTTGGCTGGATATTATAGAAGGTTCGTAGAGGGGTTATCATCTATTTCATCCCCTTTGACTAAGTTAACTCAGAAAACAGTTAAGTTTCAATGTTCTGAAGCTTGTGAGAAAAGTCTTCAGGAATTGAAAAGGAGGTTGACTACTGCCCCAGTATTGACCTTACCAGAAGGCACGCATGGCTTTGTTGTTTATTGTGATGCATATAGAGTTGGTTTGGGTTGTGTATTGATGCAAAATGGCAAGGTTATAGCTTATGCCTCCAGACAATTGAAAGTTCACGAGAAGAATTACCCAACTCATGATCTAGAGTTGGTTGTCGTAGTATTTGCTTTGAAAATATGGCATCACCATCTTTATGGTGTTCATGTGGATATGTTCACCAATCACAAGAGTCTTCAGTATGTGTTTAGTCAGAAAGAGCTTAATTTCAGACAAAGGAGGTGGTTAGAACTACTCAAGGATTATGACATGAGTATTCTATATCACCCAGGTAAGACTAATGTTGTTGCTGATACCTTGAGAAGATTGACTATGGTTAGTACCTCCCAGTTTGAGGAAGATAAGAAAGAGCTAGCGAGAGATGTGCATAGACTTGCACGATTAGTAGTTCAACTAACGGATTCCATTTGGGTGTTTGAGCAAGATGTTAGATGTTACACCCTAGCCTACTAAGAGTAGACTCATTTGAGGACGAATGTACCTAAGGGGGAGATATTGTAACACCCCACTACTAGAAAGACTTAGAATTAAAAAGTGTCGTTTTTGGAAAGAATGAAAATTTGGAAATTTGAAAAATATTAAGTTAAGTATGAGTTTTAGGTCAACTTCAAACAACCATAACTCCTAGCTCAGGATGAGTTAGGTTTTCTACAAGATACCATAGGAAATATCTTTGAATTATCTTTCCAACGCCGCCAAATTTGTGCAATTTCGAGTTTGTATGAGGGAGATATGCCCATTAGAAGTTGGGTTGTCTAGATAAGGAAAGTCAAAACCGGATTTTAGAAGGGTACTTTGGTCTTTTCACTACCCTATTAATTAATTTCATTTTTGGTAATTAAGTTGGGGTCGAAACTGATTTGGTTCAGTTTACACTTCATCAAAAAGAATCAGAGTTTTGAGAAAAGAGAAAAAAAGAGGAGAAGAAGCAAGGATTCATCGATTTCTTGAGGAATTGAGTGCGGATTTCGTCAAGGATTTAATCCTACGAGATATGTGAGTTCACATAGCGTTGGGTTTGTTCACCCATGCACCAAACATGTTTATTTCAGTATGATTTTCATCCTAAAAGATTGAGACTTTGATGTTCTTGAGTTGTATTCTTGAATTGCTTTCGTTCTTGAATTTGGGATGAGATTGAAGAGTTCTTGAGAGTTTAAGGTTGATTGTTAGAGTTGTTTTGAGTTATATTATTGTGTACATGTGCTGGGTATCTGAATTTAAAGAGGAATTGAGAAAAAGAATCAAATTTAGGCAATTTGGTGTTAGAAAATGAAAAAGGAACAAGTCGGGTAAATCTGGGTACCAGGTTCACGTCGCAGACCTATTCCTCATAATTGAAAAAAAATTCTCCGCATCGCGGAGTGTTCACGGTCCGTTCTACTTCAAAATTTATTTCGCGACCAAATAATTAAATGCATCTCCGCATCGCGGACTTGCTTCCAAATAGTGATTTTGTTGATCTTTTCTCTTGTTTAACTATCTAGAAACACTCCTGAACATCATGAGATCTTTCCTATCACAAATCTCAATCCTTGAATCCATAATTCAATTCAAGAATCAGTTAAGAGTCAAGTCAAGAGAAGTTAAGAGCAAGTCAAGAGAAGTTCATAGAGTCTTCCAAAAGTCTTTTACAAATGATTTAACTTTGATTCAAGACTTGAGTTTTGAGTTGAGTAAAGAGTAAAGTTTGAAGTTCATTTCTTCAAAAGAGTATATCGGGACTATGTATTCCCAAAGAGTAAAATGTTTTCACATTTAAAGAAGAAAGGAAACCTTGATTTCCAACAGACCTTTGAGCTAGTTTTCAGTTAAAGAGTAAATTCTTTCACAATTAAGCAAGAGAAGAAACTTTGATTTCCATGAAAAGCCTTTGAGCTAAGTTTTGAACAATTATCTCAAACCACAGAAAGAAGTATGTTTTTGAACATAAGAGCAAGTACCATCTTTTGGGAGTAGTATTGAGCACCGATATGGGGGAGAGTTCAGACAACTCCCAGCCCCCATAAACCATGTAGCCACCATGGGTAGAAAAGGGTCATGCTTTTTAGATGATTCCTTAGTGCTTTTTAGCATAGACTAGTGGATCCACTTAGTAGTCAGGTTTTATACCCTCGGTAAGGTATAGGATGGCCCTGGCAGTATGAGGCAAAATGATGTATCATCATAATAGCTCTTACGTGATGATTGTCGGTTATACAAATTCTTACAGAAGTATTTGTATTCTTATATACACATTTTAATTGTATTTTTACATACATTTAAGAGTTATATTTGTATCTTTGCATACACACAGTATCATTGTATTTCCAAATACACAGAGTTCACAGCCATGTTTAAAAAGCTTTTCTTTATATTACACTTGTTTTATATTGCTTTATATTGAAATGAGTTCAGATACATTTGAGTTGAGTTGAGCCAGGTAAGTTCTTCAGTTCCTTTCAAGCTTATGTCTTGTTTTAGAATTCCCCTCGCATACTAGTACATTCAATGTACTGATACCAGTTTACCTACATCTTATTATGATATAGATTCAGGTAATCAGGATCATCATCCAGTGCATCGTTGATCCAGTTGAGCTTTAGAGTTGTTGGTGAGCCTCCTTGCTTTCGGAGGATCCCCTTTTTCATTACTTTATCATTTTAGTTCATTAGGATGTTGGGGGTCTTATCCCGACATCCATCTCAGTTTTAGAGGCTTCCTAGATAGACAGTCAGTTAGTCATTTGTCTTTACCTTGTTATTGGCTTATGTTCAGATTTGAGTTGCCACTTTGGCTAAGTTAAATGTTTATTTCTAAAACATTATGAGTTTAGTTTAAGAAAGTTGATTATCTTGCATTTGAGTTCTTTTCTTAATGCTTAAAGTCTTCCGCTGAGTAAGTAAGTCAGGCCAAGGGTTAGCTTGGGGCCAACAATAGTTCTCGAGTGTCAGTCCCGCCCAGGGTGTAGGCTCGGGGAGTGACAACAGTAGATATAACTGTGAGGTTGTTTTAACAAAACATAAACTTATGGATCAATTTTTGTATTAAAAATATCTCCAATCATGATGTGGAATTCCCATATCATGGTTTTTGGAGAATATGGAATCACATCTCATAAAATGGAATCATGAGATGGAATCAACGTAAAATTGCATGTCCAAACGCTCATTAAATCTCACGATTCCATATCGTGATATGGTATCGCATGGCCAAACGCCTACTTATTTCCCTTATATTCATTTTTTTTAAATGAAACTCGACTCTCCTTATCCTCATACTCATTTACTCAAGTCTTTAAACAAATTATAATTAATTTTAAAAGACTTCTCAAAGTAGGGTTCATGCCAAATTATGGACATTGAACGACTCAATTCAAGGGTTTCAATAACCATATATGGAACTCAATACTCGAAACTCAATAACTCCAGAACTCAAGGACTCAATGATACTACTTATCTCAAGAATGCTCGACTCATAAGGTTCATGCAGAATTATGGGCATGACCGACTCAACTCAAGGACCTCCATGTAAAACATATAGTAATCCATAATTATGAAATATATTTTCAAAAAGGATTAGGAACTCAAAACTCAAGAACTTCGAACTAGAAAATACTACTCCTCTCAAGGATACTCAATTTATGGAGTTCATGCGAAATTTATGGGCATGAACGATTCGACTCAAGGATATCAATAATAATGTAGGCTCATGAATACACTCTCATCATTCTCATACTCGCTTACTCGAGTCTTGAAACAATTATAAGTAATTCTAGAAGACTCATCGAGAAGACTCAAAGGGACTTTCTCAAACTTTACTCTTAACTCTACCTCGAATTTGAATTATGAATTCAAGTATCATGATTATGATATATAGAATTTATTAGATGTAGTTTGGATAGTAAAAATCAAGAAGTGGTCGATGACATGATTTAATAGAACTCAAATGGAAAAAAGGGCAAAAGAGTAGGGGATCTGGTGACCCTGGCGCACTGAGTGGCGCGGGGCTCCAAGCCCTAAACTTCAGAACCCCTTCCCTGGCACACTGTAAGCGTCCCAAACCTGCCCCCTTGGCACATCTGGGCACGCCGCGCCACTCTCTCCCCAGATCATTACGATGAATTTTCTCTTTAATTTTCCAACCCTACCTCATCTAGATTCGAATGATTTCCTCCAAATTCTCTTAGATTCATATACTAAACACACTTAGATCAAAACCCCAATCAAAACCTACCAAAACAATCACTCATTCGCAAAACCCTCACCTCAAGAACTCAACAAGACTTCATTAACAAAGAATGAAGCTAAAACCTCAAGAACTCAAACATTTAACCTCAAGAAAGAAATTAGGGATTAAAATCACATGATTGGCGTGTGGGTGAATCTAGATGAATTTGGAGGAAATCATTCGAATCGTACCTATGAATTTGGAGGAAATCATTCGAATCTAAATGAGGTAGGGCTGGAAATTTGAAGAGAAAATTCGTCGGAATGATATGGGGAGAGGGTGGTGCGGCGCGACCCATATGCACCAAGGGGGCTGGCGTGGGGCAACAAGGAAGGGGTTCTGAAGTTTAGAAGTTAGCGCCCCACGCCACTCAGTGCGCCAGGGTCGCTAGGTTCCCTACTCTTTCGCCCTTCTTTTCATGTGTGTTCCCTCAAATCGTACCTATGTTCTGTATTTGATATCCACACTTAAATTTTTTATTAAGCCTTGAGATATCACACATAACCAAGTCATTATTCTTGAATTCATAATTCAAATTCAAGATAGAGTTAAGAGTAAAATTTGAGGAAGTTCTAGTGAGTCATTAGATAAGTCTTTTTGTAAACTTTTAAAATTTGTTTTAAGACTTGAGTATGAGGTTGAGGAGATTTGAGTTTCATATTTCAAAATGAATACATGGGAACTAAGTATTCCCAAGAGTAAATGTCTTACATTTAAAATGAGAGGAAACTTTGATTTCCAAATGAGTTCATGAGGAGTTTTTGAGGACTATCTCTTTTAAGAGACCTTTTTGAGTAATAATTTCAAAGTAGGAGGATGAGGAAATGTTTTTAAACATATGAGTATGAGTTATATTATTGGGAGTAGTATTGAGTACCGATATGGGGACGAGTTCAGACAACTCAAAGTCCTCATAAACTATGTATGCCAACATAGGTAAAGGGTTATACTTTTTAGATGTTTCCTTATTGCTTTTAAGCATAGCTTAGTGGATCCACTTTGTTGAGGATGTCCTATACTCTAGAAAGGTATAGAACAGTTTTGGCAAAGTGGACGAGACGATGTATCATCACATAGCTCATAGTGATGGTTGTCAGTTAGAGAATCTCCCAAATAAGAGTAAAGAGTTATTATTGTATTTTTAATACATTGAGTTATTATCTACAATTTTAAAAGCTTTATTTATAATGCATCTTTATTGTTGCTTTTATATTGAACTGAGTTGACTATTTCTGAGTTGATTATCTTTGAGTATCCTTGAGTTGAGTTGAGTTGAGTTAAGTAGATATGAGGTGAGTATGTTCTTTTTTTTTATCAAGTTCAAGCTTATGTCTGTGCTTTAGAGTTCCCCTTGCATGCTCCTACATTCCATGTATTGACGTCATTTGGCCTGCATCTTTCATGATGCAGATACAGGTAACTAGGGTCATCAACAGGCGCTTCGTTGATGCCACTTGCAGTTTGAGTTAGCTTTGGTAAGCCTCCTTGCTTTCGAAGGATTCCATTTATATCTTTTAGTTTTGTTAGGATGTCGTGGGTATTGTCCCTACTTGTATCATAGTTATTAGAGGCTTCATAGATATACAATAGTAGTTGAAGAGTCTTTTTATTTCCATTGTTAAATGTTTAAGACTTGAGTTGCCTCTTTTGGCCAGTTGAATGTTTATTCCTAAATATTCTGATTTTAAGTATTTGATACATTTAAGTTAAATCTTTAATTATGAGTTCATCTTATGTTGAGTAAGTTTTCCGCTGAGAATTGAGCCAGGCCAAGGGTTCGCTTGGGGCCAGCAATGGTTCTCGAGTGCCGGCCATGTCTAGAATGTAGGCATGGAGCGTGACATATTCATTTATAACCTAATAATTTTTATTAGCTTGAGTTAAAATTTGCATATCCTCATGCTTATAATTATAAATGATCTTTTTTTTTTGTATGATGTATTTATTAGTGTGATTTAATGTGTTCGTAATCAACAATTGTCACACTCAGAAACTAGTAAGCTAAATTAGAGCTTGACGTGAGGGTTCTAGAGTTTGACATGAGGTTTAGAATCATAAATATGACTTCCCGTACTTAGAATGAAGGTTTTAGGGCTAGGGCGTCATGGTATGACCCTCCAAGGACCAACCAAGGGTCCTTGAGGGGGGCCCAAAACAGCCCCTAGAAACAACCTAAAAATGGGACACCTACAGATGAGACTCACGCCCAGTAGGTGGACCCACGCCCCATCAGAAGGGGTCGTGGGTCAATACCCCCCAAAGTAGACTGCAGACCACCACCCACGGAGGACCAGCACGGCCCGTGGGTCAAGGTCTCGTAGGTTGGGCAGTGTTCTCCTTAAGTCGGTTTAAGTTGTGGGTTAGGGAAGTTTCTAGAATTAATTAGCTATAAAGTTGGGTCATTTTAGTAGTAATTAGGCCACCTATATAAATCTATTAGACCCTTAATTAGATGATTCTAAATCATTATTTTCAATTCACCAAAGAACCCAATTCTTTCTCTAGGAAGCAAAGAAGAAGAAGAAGAAGAAAGAAATCTAGGTCACAATCCTCCATTGTTGCAAGCATAGTTAGGGCTTTATAATCAAGGTATGATAGCTTATTCATCCATGGATTCTTCCATCCATATATGGAGCCCCCTAGATTTCCCCCAATTGTGAAGATGAACCCCTAATTCTAACTAGGGTTGCTTCCTATATTGTGGGTAGTGTTGAGCATGATTCCAATTGAGTGGATAGTACTTGTTTATGATTGATTTAGAATTGAATTATGTCATTATGAAGATATTATATGTTTTCCATGGCTAACCCTAGTGTAATTGATGAAATTGTAGTAATGTGGGTTTATGCCATGAAAGGTGAAATTGAGGATTCATAGATGATCTTCTAGAATTGATGACTTGTATAGTAATTGTTCATGAATGGAAGCCTGTAAACATGAATTGAATTAGATTATAGTATATATGATGGATCTTGACTAGTAAAGCTTGAAGTTGAACCTTTATGATGATTTATTACTACAATCACTAGATAATGAAGAATTTAATTAGAATGCCTTGAAATCTAGGTATGAATGATGATGGTGAGAAGTAAAGCTTTGAGAGTAAGGCTTGTATTCATGAGTGATGATTGTTAGGGCTTTGAGAGTAAAGCTATTATGTTGAATTAAGAAGGTTTAAATGCATAAAGTGATAGAAGCACTTGAATTATGGATTGGTTGTCAAGGACATCCCTCCATGAGTCACGAATCAAGTAAGACTTAATAAGCTATCTTGTGGGATGTATGCCTAGCACCGAGTGGATATTGTAATGAGATTGAAGCTTTTACCTAGTTGAGTCCAGCTTCTAAGATGGGAACTCTCACAAGTAGAGTCTGAGTTTCCCAAAGTATATCTCATGAGCAAGTGGAGTCCGGGTTTCCTAGTAGAATCTTTGTATCCCATAACTACGTGCCTCGTAGGAAAGTTAGCTAGTAAGTCCAACTAAGCTAACAAACCGGTTCTACCCTAGGCAAGTAGACCAACCCTTCTCGGTGTGGGTAACATCGGAGGGGATCATGTGAAATATCATGTGGTCCCATGTCGGTTAAGGCTATTTTCCCAATTAGTACAATATTATTATGGAACTAAGACATATTTGAAGAAGTATCTCAAAGTGTTCCAAGTTAATATGAACTAAGGCATGCTTAAAGAAGCATCTCCAAGTTTTCAAACCTAATGAACTTAGACATGCCTGAGTAAGTATTTTAAAGTGTGCAAAAGTAAAGAAGAGGGACTAAGATGTGCTTAAGGAAGTATCTCCTAGGGTTCCAATGTCTTAAAAAGGGGGACTAGTCTCCAAATCAAGAAGTATGAGTATGAGGACCTAAAAGTGGTACTTAGCATGGATAGGATTATGGTATCTTATTCATGCCTTGCATAAGTATGACTTAAGGTTACCTAAGAAGTGTTCTCTTATATGATGTATGTTTAGATAAGATTGTGCTATAGTTGCCTTCCTTGTTATGATTGACTAAAGGTAAGAAATTCCCTTGTCCATGAGAATTAAGTGAAGGATGAGACCATAAGATGGTAAATATGATTATGATGGCCAGTCTTATCCATACATTGCACAAGTATAACTTGAAGCTACTTATGAAATGGTTCTCTTATGAGATGAAAGTCTAAGACTTGACTATGTACATGTATTATGCTTTATGATGACTAATGCTTACATTAGGTCTATGTTGGAGATTATGATTATGTTAGTATCTCTTATGCTTGTGGATTATGTCTTATGTTGACTAACCCTTATGTTATGCTCTTATGATGTTATGCTAGCTATCATATTTTGTACTTTTGTACTAATGCATACTCTTGCCTACATTTTCATCAAATGTAGGGTTCGGTGATTTGAGTTCCATTCTTGAGGATATGTTTCTAAGGAGCAAGAAGTTGAAGACTTGGTGAGTCCTCATAGCATCGAGGATAAAGCCACCATTTCATTTTTTGTCTTTCTTTATCTTTTGAGACTATTGTATGGGCTATGTCCCAAGAGTTATTCAAAGTTGTAATAGATGGTTTGAGACAAAGAGTAGTAAGACTTCTGCTTGCTTTTATAAAGACTTCGATTGTATGGATAAAGTTTTAAAATTTCCGTACTTTTCTATTATCTTATGTTATGATATGCTAAGGGCTTGTATGAGACCCATTCGGGGTCAAGTACGCCATGTTACATGTAGGGTGTACACTTGGGTCGTGACAACAATAACATCAAATTCAAATTTACGAGTTTATCTCGCCAGTTATTTCAATAAGTTTGTGATTTATACACATGCAATAAACATATACTAAATTTGTAACGACCTATGTCGTCATTATTCAAAAGGCACCTCGTGTGAAATCTCAAGAATTTTTTAAATACACCGTCAATTTAAAATTAGGATGACACGACAAAAATTTCATAATTTGGAATTAACCCGGGCTAACTCCATCCCTCTATAGTAGGAATATTTTCACTATGACGGTGTCACAACCCTGAGCATGGGTGAGTGGCACCCACATTAACCCTTCAGTGGGAGAACCAATCTACCAATCCAAACTTAACCCATCAAACCATTTCAAAAACCAAGTCCTAATATAAAATACTAGAAAACATAGTTTAAAATAATCAAAAGATTGAGTCCCATAAACTCAACAAGCCAAACAAACAATTATAGAAATTAACCCTCTAGGATCTAAAAGTCGTTGCACCAAAACATCTAACAAGTCAAGAATAAAGGGATGCAACCCCAACATGAAAACGTAATTTAAAAGTCTAAAGTGTATGTGCCCATAAACATGGACAACGAGATATGAAAGAATTTACGATAGTTTGAAAGAAGTTAGCTCACCCTTGGAGTTAGATGTCACGTGCCTAACAACTGAGGTCTTAAAGAAGTCGTTTGAATATGACATGTACTCAACAAATAAAGAGTAAGTGCAATATTAGTATACAACCATAGTGTACTAATATAACCAACATCTAGTTCCAGTACACGAAATATGAATAGACAACCACAACTTAGTATGCATGCAACACACAATTACAAACATAAGTCCTCCGTAGCCTGGACCCCTAGTCCTCAATTTGAATTGATATGCATAACAACATGAATCATCACAACATGACAAGTCTGATTCTCTCATAGAACCCACACATACAAACTGATAGTGTTACCGGCGTGGTACCCGTTCCCAAGTTAGTGTATCAATGTGGTACCCGTTGCTAAATTAGTGTACTGACGTGATATATGTTCTTATTGTACTGGAATGGTTCCCTTTCCATATGTTAGTGAACCAGCGTGGTACCCGTTTCAGATGTTAGTATATTAGCTTGGTATCCGATCTCAATCATCAACACACAACACAATCATAATCACATATATACATTCATTGCATGCGATTAAAAACATATTTATTTTCACATTATAGCTTTCCAAGTTTCCTAATCATATATCATGCATGCATTACTAGCGAAGCAGTTAAACAAACACATATAGTATAAACGGAAAAAACAACCATCATCACCTACCTCAAATCAATCCTTGGAAACTTTAAAGAACTTGAGTTTTCTCTGTGTTATGAATTCTAACTTACTCTTGGTCTAAAACGATAAATAATTGCAACAATCAATGAGTAATGACCCAATTAGACCCGGATTATAACCAAATCTTAAACACCAGACCATTCCCATGATCATGATGTATAATTCTCACGTCTATAATTAGAGAAATCAAGGATTGTATTGATGATTAAAATTGTGGAGTATATTCTCCTTATATAGGGGGAGAATTGTAGTCTTAAGCTAGCTATACTTAGAGATACTACACCAACTACTACTACTATTATAATAATGTCAATATAAACAATCTAATCCTAGTTATAATCTAATCTTAGTTGACTTCAAATAGTACAAGATGTAGCAACCTAGTCGATATAAGTGGCCTAATCCTAGAGTGACTAACTCTAATATACACGTTGATTGGATCGGGTTGTTCAACCTGTTCCATATCTTTAGTTTCCTTTATCTTCAACAGTTTCCCTCAAGTTAGAGAGTGGAAGTCTTTTCTTGTGGTAGTTCATATGCATATTGATACGAGTAGTTCCACTTGTAAAAACACTTAAGAGAAATATGGCTTTTCCTACCACATATTTAACATGACTCAGTATTTGTTCCCTCCTTATTTCCACTTGAAAAACTTTGATTGTTCAGAGAACCAGGTCCTCATTGATTGTTCTAAGAATATGTTCCCTGTCTAGCAGGCTTGAATCCTCTTTCTTTTGAGTTAAAATTGTTGTTTCCTCTTTCGCTGACTCTTTGGGTAGAGAATGTCATGGTATAGTCATGTTGTGACACCTTTTCTTCATCTTCCCTTATATCAAAACCCCTTAGCGCATTAACAAATTGATTAAGGGTGGGATATGGTGCCTTATCTAACATAGCAGTCTCGAAGGTCTTGTACTTGAGACCTAAACCACTAGCAAAACTGATTACTTTGCTATCTTCATCCATATATTTGTGAATGTCTGCAAGGCCATCACATATGCATTTTAATTCCTTAATGTATTCATCAATACTTTTGGTTCCTAGTCTAACACTTTGTAGTTGTTGTTTGAGCTGAAACTCCTTATATTTTGTTCCTTGAAGATAAGCTTTTTCCAAGCATTCTCATATCTACTTGGCAGTTGAGCAACCCACCAATAGGTACATGTTTTTTTCTGTCAAGGTTCCTGAGATCTAACTCCTTCGAAACACATCATTCTCCTCTCGGTTATCAATGATGTTACTATATTCTACATCCTACTCAACTGCTACAGCTTTCCCAACAGTATGTCTAGTGAAAAACTACTTTTAGTTAGTTCATTCTATGTGATGAGATAGATTAGCCTCATCACATGAATCAATTGGAATGTTTGTGTCCTCCATATAAGGTAACTTGTTAGCTTAAGTTTAATGGACAAAGCGACAATGAGTTAGTGAAGTAAAGAGGTCAACATAGTGTTGGTAGACAAGGCATTTAGAGTTGAACGTTATCAATACTCAGAGAGCGAAAGAGCTTATGTTCTCTGATACCATGTAGAATTCTCACGTCTAGGATTAGAGAAATTAAGAATTGTATTAATGATTGAAATTGTGGAGTACATGCTCCTTATATAGGGAGAGATTTGTAGAGTCCTAAGATATATGTACTTAGAGTCCTACTACAATAATTATTACTATAAATAATTTAAGCCTACTCGTAATCTATTCATAGTCGACTTCAACTAGTACATGAATTAGCAACCTAGTCAATAAAAGTGACCTAAGAGTGATTCTAACTCTGTTGTACACGTTGATTGAATCGGGTTGTTTAACTTGTTCCATATCTTTAGTTTCTTTTATCTTCAACACATCTCACCTAACAAGGGTATTTTCCACCTTTAATTCAAGTTAAAATCCTTCCCCCAGAGAGCAACACCCTAGATTCTAAGACTTAAGAATCAAAATACAAGTTGATGAAGTAATTAACTTACCTTTACCTAAGAGATTTGTGGAAAAACTGAAGGTAACTGTCCTAAATTGCCCTTCCCAGATCCAATAATGAAGTTGTAGAAAATAAGAGGTTTTTGAGACGTTTCTACACAAAACTCCGACTAACCCCACTATAGAATTGTCTCCATAGCGGACCACCCACTATAGTAACTTACACAGATATAGAGACCATAAATCCTCCTCAAATCCCCCATTTTATAACACACATTTGAACTTTAACATCGTAGACTAACCTATGCATGCCAAGTTCGATACCAAGAGTTTTACTCACCCAAATTTGATTCTGAAAGGCCTTATAAATTCTTTAATATCTTAACTAATAGAAATAATGATCCAAGTTTAGATATACCACCCCATTCATTCTTAAGTTCTCCTAGACCTCACTTTTCTCAAATTTCATCTCAGATAAACCTAGCCTAGAATTTTTAAGTAACTACCCAGAAAGTGTTCTAACCTAATTCTTTCACCATTGGTTTACCTATAACGACTGGAAAGGGTCGTCACATGCGGCAGCACTATGGCGGTATGGCAGTTGCTATAGTGGGTCAAACAAGATAGAAACACAAATTCTTTTAATTTTCCTCCTCTTCTTCAATGGTAAAATAGACTAAGGTTACTCCAAAAATTCGTCCTATGTTGCTCCAAGCTCATGGATAGCATAGAGAAGGGATTTTCAGCGCCAGGAAAGCCAAAAATCATGAATTTTTGGCCTGCGCCTGTCAGCATTTTCCCCACAAAATTTGAAGCTCACGTTTAGAATTTTTCAGCAATTAATTAGCGTCCTGGTTGTTTAGGCTTAGCTGAGTAGCAAGACCTATCTCTAATTGCATAATATATTGTAAATTGTCGGAAAATTTCATGCATAGACCTTTGGACACGGAGTCTAGATGGTCAAATGTCTGTCGCAATAGCGACTTGCACGGAGACAATTATTTGTTGTTTGGGATGGTAAATGATTTGATTAGCTAATGTTGACCTTATGGTGATTGATGGGTGTTATCCGAGGAAAAGGTGATCTGTGGGTAATTGCACTATGAGCTGGAACTATCTATAAGGAATATTTTAGAGTAGGTGATGTTTGTTTAATTCTTGTTTATGCTATAAGTGCTTGCTAATTGCTTCATTAGTACTACAGGCATAACATATGATTAGAGAGTTGGAAGGAGTATAAACTGAAATGATTATCTTGATGCCAATCACATGCAATAAATATGTTTACTTGGATATGGGGGAATCATAAGGAATAGTTATGGAGACCTGATCATGGCATTCTTTTTCCCTGTTGAGTGCAAAAATAGCAACATGGCTGAGGACATGGCAGTTGAGTTTGGTGTAAAATGGTGTGATCGACATGGGTATACTAAATTTATCTAGAGCTTGACTCCATGAATATAGTCAATATGCTCGCCAACGATATAGTTAGAAATATGAAGCTGAAACAAGTCATTAACTCCATCAACATCATAAAATAAAAAAGTGCAAATGTAAATTAAACATTGTTTCAGAGAGGGAAACCAAGTTGTGGATTGTTTAGCAAAACTGGATTATTCTTCTCACCAGATGCTCATCACTCAACTCTATTCCAATCTCCCTAGACAAGCTAAAGGTCTCTTTCTACTGGACAAATGGCAATTGCCTAGTATTCAAAGCAAATATGATATAGCAAATTTCTTTGTAAGCTGGTTATTTTCTTCTTCATAAATTTCCAGAAGGCTCTATAGTATATTTTGTAGGCCTTCTAGTTTTTGTGACTGATCAGTGTTGTATTGAGGTCAGTTCTGGGGGGGGGGGGGGGGGG